>CAUYQV010069866.1:0-58875 GCA_963574575.1 Galagoides demidoff
TGTGGTGGGCGCCTGTGGTCGCAGCTACTTGGGAGGTGGAGGCAGGAGACTCGCTTGAGCCCAGGAGTTGGAGGTTGCTATGAGCTGTGATGCCATGGCACTCTACCCAGGGGGATAGCTTAAGGCTCCGTCTCAAAAAAAAAAAAGAAAAGAAAGTTACAGATGACACAAATGGTGACATTTTTGCCTAATAAGGAGAATAGAATCTTCTATGAAGGTATTATGTCAATTTACGTAAAATTATTTAGTCCATGCTGAACCTGGCAATACAAACAAAATATCACAAGTAAGGATATTTTATTTCATAAAATGTATTATGAATGTGACCCATTCACAATAGTATCTACACACAGAGATCAAGACTTTTATTGAATGAATTCGTATTGTGTGATGTCAGCTATAGGATTTGGTAGGTCCTGTTGAGGAAGTTCGTTCTGGTTCTTGTTTTCTCATTTCAAAAATTAAGTGCCAGCATTTTTCAAATGAATTTTTTCCTCTATCTCCTTAAACAAGAATGTGGCCTGACATTTCTACTCTTTTATGATGGTGGATTTAGGTTGATGATACACAAAAGTTAAGCCAACTTTTGCACTTCTTAGACAGACCCTATTTGATAGGTGACTAGACATACACATCTGCACACCCCCACCTGCACACACACCATTTTTTAATTGTGTTTACATCTGGATTATTTCTATGTTCCTATATTGACTATATCTTCCTTCCTTGTAGCATCTTTCCAGGTATATGTCTCAGGGTAATGCCTGCCTCACGAGACGCTTTGAAATACTCCCTTATCCTTAATTTTCTAATTACCCTGATATAATCCAGCAGCATTTCCAGTTAGCTAGAAACTTAATGTTTTTATGTAGAATTTTTTTTAAATCAAGAGCTGAGTTTATTTAATGGGTATAGGGCTCTTCAGATTTTTCTATTTAATTTTAATTCATCTTCGTTCATTTATGTTTTTTGCTGAATTTATTCCTTTCTTATAAGTTGTTAAATTTCTTGGTATAAATTTGTTCATAATCTGCCTTATTACTTTTTAACTTCTTCGTGATCCGAAGTGATTTTCCCTTTCATATTCCAGACATTGGTCACTTGTTTCATTTCACCTTTTTCCTTGATCCAAGGTAAGTGCATGTAAATTTCTGTCATTGTGCAAGGATAAATAAAAATAAATCTGGCAGCATTATTGAATTTCCTAAGTCTTCCTAATTACTCCCACTTTGCTGACTATTTTATTACTTTAACATTCCTCAAACCACATCATCCCTCTTTCTCCCTGCAGCAGGAGACTTAGTCCAGGTTCTAATGGGGTCTTATCCAAATCGTGCCAAAAGTTGGAGGTAATCTTCCTGCTTAAAGCCATCCTCCTACCACGTACATGACATAAGAATTAAACCAGTTGGTACAGCACACATGGCCCTGAGTTATGTCTCTTTGCCCATATGAAGTGTTTGCTTTGTTAAACAGGCCTTCCCATCTGGACTCGCTGCCTGCGGTTACCCACCCGGCATGCCTGGTGTTCTGAGTGGCAATGATTCTTTGGCCGTACCAGCCTGGGCTGCCTGCTGCGTGGTGATCCTCTCTCTCTGCAATGACCCTAACCAGTGCTCTACCATTATTTCTAACCACTCATCCATCTTCTAGTCTCCCTTGCTATATTTTCTAATTATCTTGGAATTAACCTGTCAGTCACAATACAAACTTATGTCATGTGCCTCCCCAGGAAGATACACATAACTTAGAGCGCCGATCTAGAGAAGAAGCAGTGTAGCGGGTAAGGGACGAGAAAATTAGCCAAGGATGAAATTCCATCCTCTCCATTTACCAGTTGTCTGATGTGAGTAAATTATTTTACTTTGCTTTGCTGCAGTCTTCTGAGCTTGGCAATAGATAAAGTGACAGTGTGTGTATCTGTTAATTTAATGGGATAATGTATGTGAAACTCAGAAGTATAAGTATTCATTCTTATTACAAATAGCCATCAACCAGAGTAAGACAAAAAAGGAGAGGCCATGGTTCTGTGCATGGGGACAGGTCGGGGGTTGTTCTTGGAACAGAGCAAAGTCTCCTGCACTCCATATAACACGTATATGTTGGGTAAGTCAAGGAATACTGGAAAGAAGAAAAGTACTTGGAAATAACAATTTGTTCATTGTTGTTATGTTTATTTACCTCGTGGATGCTAGCTTTGAGAAATAAAATGGGAAATTCTTAGCTAGTTTTGGGTGAGTGTAAAACTTACTTCACATGAGGAGATGAATAATTCCAAGGTGATTTCTATAAACAATAACAATATTGCTACTTACAAATCCAGAAAAAGAAATGGCTTCATATAAAAGTGCTCCTTTAGGCTTGGCACCCATAGCACAGTGGATATGGTGTCAGCTACACACACTGAGGCTGGTAGGTTTTAGCCCAGGCCTGCTAAACAACAATGACAACTGCTACAAAAAATAGCTGGGTGTTGTGACAGGCACCTGTAGTCCCAGCTACTCGGGAGGCTGAGACAAGAAAATCACTTAAGCCCAACAATTGGAGGTTGCTGTGAGCTGTGACGTCAGGGCCCTCTACCAAGGGCAACATAGTGAGACTCTGTCTCAAAAAAAAAAAAAAAAAAAAAAAAGTGCTACTTTAAAAAATTTCTATCTATTGAAAATTAACTATTTTCAAACTATACTACATCCCCAGCTGTGGAGATGAGAACATTCCTATGATTCCCATGTAAGCTGGGTACCATGCTCAGTGGTAGCACACAGGCCCCACATACCAGGGGTGACAGTTCAAACCTTGCCTGAGCCCAATTAACAAAACAAAACAAAACAACAGAACAAAACAACAAAAACACAAAAGAAGAGCATTCCCATTTATAAATCACCCATACCATAAGAAAGGTCCTGAGGAAACTTTGATTCAGTGTTTCTTTGTTTTCTAAGTGAATGAAATACATTTCTCTTTCCATGATTCCTTGTGCTGTGGACAGTATCTCGAGCTCATATGGAAGACAATTTGTAATAATTCTAACTTAATCTCATAACATGCTTTAACTCCATTTTCAATTCCAGAGAGTACAAGCCTGTTAACCTCAGAATTGTCAATAATTTAATGAATGTTAATGGAGACCTTTTCATAATATCAAAGAAAAACCATAAGGAAGCGTGGTCTAAACATTGGTCAGGCAGACCCATACAGATGCGAAAGACTGGCGATTTCAATGTTGAGAGGACATGACAGCAAGATCTGACATATAAGTTAATATCATATTTTTTAATATAATGGATTATAAACACAAAGTAGCCCCACTACTGTGCCAGGAAGTTGCTTTTGTTTGGAAGGGATTAAACCACAGGAGCTACTGAAAATGGTAATTCAAGGGGTGTGATCACGGGGTGAATTCTGCTCTGTCCCCTCCATACTGTATACAGCTATCTGTTTAGTACATGATAGCAAATAATCCTTTTTATTAAGTAAAAAAGTAAACAAGTAGCAAAAGAAGATAGCAAAGAAGAATAGGAAAATATTCTAAAATTGATAAAAGTTCAAAAGTTTAATCTCTGTGAACCTCAAAGTTACAGTGACTCAGAAAGTTACTGAATGGAATCTTGCTTTATGTGGTTGGTCTATGTTTTGAAAGCATTTGCCTTAAGTTAAGGTAGGACAATGACATATGAAATATTCTTAAAGGACTTAAAAAAAAATGAATATATTTGGGCAGCGCCTGTGGCTCAAAGGAGTAAGACACCGGTCCCATATGCCAGATGTGGCGTGTTTAAACCCAGCCCTGGCCAAAAACTGCAAAAAAAAAAATATATATATCTGAAATTTTGAAAGTGACAGAAATGTTGAATATCTTGACTTGGTTGATACTTTATGCATTTATTTTATTACTCCATAAACTCTATGCTCTGATACATTAATTTAATGTATAGAATTTTTCCTAGTATATTTAATACATACTAGGCTTAAAAGATGTTGAGGAATGAAATAACAAAAATAAAAAGATAAAAAGATTACAATACAGCCTTTTATGTCTGCAATAACGCATTTTTAAAAAATCAATACTTTGTACATATATTAGTAAGAATAAAGACATACATGCTATGTTAATTAAATTGTTATTTTACAGAAATACACCCTAATACTAAATGTATAATTTTTAAATGTAACTGTTGAAATTGTAACATAAAACTAACAATTGGTTGAAGTGAAAGGAGAATAAGAAAAATTCTCAATCACCAGGGAGAATATGACCTAGTTCTCATAATAATACACAAAATTTTAGTGTGAATACAAAACAATACATTAACACAAGGAATGACTTGACATAGTGATGTTTATAAAAATCTGCTCTTAACAAACAGAATCATAAAACTTTCCAAATCTATGTGAATTTTTTAAATTAACATTACAATGGGCTATAGAAAAGGTCTTATAGTATGTTTCTGATTGCAATAGAAGGTAAAAATCTTTTTTTTTTTTTTTGAGACAGAGCCTCAAGCTATCCCCCTGGGTAGAGTGCTGTGGCCTCACAGCTCACAGCAACCTACAACTCCTGGGCTCAAGCGAGTCACCTGCCTCAGCCTCCCAAGTAGCTGGGACCACAAGCAACCACCATAACACCCGGCCATTTTTTGGTTGCAGCCATCATTGTTGTTTTGGTGGGCCAGGTTGGATTCAAACCCGCCACCTTAGGTGTATGTGGCTGGTGCCTTAGCCACTTGAGCCACAGGCGCCGAGCCAAAGGTAAAAATCTTAAATGTAAGCAGCTCTTGAGATTCTCCAATTACTTGGACATTAATAAGATACTTCTAAGCAATTCATTAGTCAAAGAAGAAGAAAACTGATATTAAAAATATCATGAACCCAGTGTAGATGAAAATGAACTTTGTAAAAATGTGTTGCAGGCAATGAAATAAGAAAAACTTGTATAAACTTAAAGGTGTCAGGAAAGAGGAGCATTGTGAGTCAATGATTTAAAACGTCAAGAAGTGAGAAAAAATAACAAATGAAGTCTAAGTATTATAGAAGGAAAGAAGTAGGGATAATATGAACAGAATTAGAAAGAAAACATACAGTGAGAAAAACATGAACAAGTCAAAAGTCAATTCTTTGCAAATGAATGAAGCAATTATAAAAGACAAATTTCTAATACAAAGATGAAAAGAGAACAGATGCTGGATGCATACTATCTTACAGAGATGTGAGACGTGAACACACATTGATACATTTGACAAATTAGATAAAATGGACTTTTTCTCCCAAAGCACATCATTACAAAATTTTATAAGAGAATACAAATAAATTTGAAAATTTTGATAACCATTAGGCAACTTGAATCTGAGATTAAAGGCATATTATCACTACATATAAAATAATCCACAAACCAATCCCCAAACCAAATGGCTAACTGCTGAAGGCTAAGAATTATTTTATGAGAAGCCACACCAATCTCATGCAAACATTCCCAGCAATAGGAGGATAGGCAACAGTGATCCGAATACCAAACTGGAAAGGTGTATTACAAGAAATAAATAACTCTGTGGAGGCTAACACCAGTGCCCCCAAAAGGAAATTTTTAGATTGGATTGTTCATACATTTTATGAGTCTAGATTTTCTGAGTGTAAAGACGACGACATCTATAATCTGTATGACAGTGACGGGGCACACCTGTTACTAGGGAGCAGCCCATCTGAAGATCCAGTGGCCGTGGAAAGAAAGCATGAGAGAGAGAAGAGGGAATGAAAAGAAGAAAGAAAAGGAGGGAGAGAAGCAGACAGTGAAGGAAGGAAGGAGGGAAGAATGAATTCTGTATATTCAGTGATGTGACCTCCGAGCTCAAAACTCTGCTGAAACGAATAAACAAGCGAACAGACAAACAAATATAATTTTGCATGTGTTCCTGTGTGTGCTGATCTCAGAAAGGCCACTGGGGTCCCAGAACTTTGCTATTCGGCTGAGTTCAAAGCAGTGTCTTCTTAAAAGGCACAGTCTCGCTTCCTGTGCTTATGTCTTGGAAGAGAATGTGATTCTATTTATGAGGGGTTATTTGTACATATAATGACAAGACTTAGAAGCTTGGATAGCTTGGGTTTGGGAATAAGTATCTTTGAGGGTGGACCCTCTTCGGATTGGAGGAAACTGTCATTTTCTTGAAGGAAAAAAAGAAGGTGGAAACAACACAAATACAATTTTCTGAATACAAGAAAATTGATGCTCAAGGATTCTTCTCAAATCCTATGACCGACCCATCTCTCTGCATCTAGAACAAGCTCAGCAGGACCCAGAAAGAAAACGTAAAAATCTTCATATTTGCTATTCTGCTGTGTTTGAAAACTATTCTCTAAAAATCAAATAAAAATCACAGTGCTATGTTTAATATAAAAGATTCATTTCTTTAAAACTGCAAAAATAGTAATAAAAATAAATTGTGTAACATTACATTGGTTTTTATAAATATGGGTTTATATATCCATTTTGCATATATACAATTATGGACTTTTTGTATTTGCTAAAGTTTAAAGTGCCAAAAAGCTCTCAGAATCAACATTTTTTTTTATTTAAAAAGATAATCAATATCATTAATAAAGCAAAAAGAATGAAAGCTGGAAAATGTATAATCAGTTTATGATAAAAATTAGAATGATCAGAAAGACTTAAGAAACAAAAATAGGACTAAAATATAGTTATTTTAGGAAGAAAATAATATATAATAATAAATTAAGGAAGAATTGGAGTAACTATTAGAAAAAAATTAAAATCAAGGAAAAAAAATCTATCATTTATTAATTCTTCCTGGGAAAAATAATGGTCATCAGGATAAAACACAAATTAGAAAATGAGCATCCAGGTGCCTGTTGGATCTTTTTGTTTTTTTCTGTCCTTGGATCTAAAGTTCATATGTTATGTTTTGAAATTCCTCTATGAATTAAGTGGACAAGAATATGTTACCTTGATGTTGCATATTACAGTGCACAGCTTCTGTCAATGACTCGTAAATCACAGCCAGCACAGACGTGTTTATATACCAGAGAACACGCCCTTCAAGGACCAAGTTCATCAGTGCTGTCTAAAATGTCAGGGAGAACTCGAGGGAAGGAAATATATTCTGCTTTTTTTAAAATTTTGTCTTTTGTGTTTTAGTTTTTGCTACCGATATTAACGAAAAGGGAAATTATCATCAATATATACACTTTATACATAGATAAAAATACCAAGACCTTATGTCTTTCCATCTAATTAAGGTAGATTATAAACAAATGTTGCATATTTTTAGGAAATACAGTAGTCTTTTTCTTTCCTTGATAATTATAAAAGTATTAGTGTGATGTTGTATAATTTCAAAGAACCTTTCAATACATTGTATCATTCGGTTTCAAAAGTAATGTTATGAAGTCTATATACTCAGATCTCAGAATCACAAAGAGAGCTGTTCAAACATCTACAAAAAAATGCACAGAAAAATGATCTCCAAAGATGTTAAAATCTTGACTCTTGGGACCTACAAATATGTTACTTTACACGGAATATGGGGCTTTGCAATGTGATTAGTTAAGAATCTTGAGATAGAGAGACGTCCCTGGTTTATCTGGGTGGCTCCAGAGTGATTACCAGAATTCTCATATTGAAGTAGGGAAATAGTAGGGCTCGGGCAGAGGAGACGAAGTGAAGGCAGGAGCAGGTATTATGCTGAATTAGTCATAAATCAAGAAATATAGACAGGGTCTAGCACCTGGACAGGTCAAGGAAACAGATTCTCCCCTAAAGCCTGCAGAAGGCACTCCTCTTTATGCCAGTACCTTGATTTTTAACCAAGTAATACTCACTTTGGAATCTCTGACTTCAAAAACTTAAGATAAAAAAAGAAAAAAAAAACTTAAGACAATAAATGTGTGTTGTTCTAAGCCATTTTGAACAACATATCTGTGAGATAAACATGTAGGCTGCAGCTACTGGATTTTTACTCTCTAGTGGGCCAGAGTGGCTGCCTTTTCAGCTCACACTGAATTATTTTTGAGGTGTTACTATTTGAGATAACAATAAATTCTTTTGAAAACTGAAAGGTTGCACATTTTATATTGAATTCTTTTCCTCCTGATTATTTCTAAATTTGTCTCGGGAAACCTGAGACAGGATATTTTCTGTGTTGGGTAGTAAGTTAAACGGCATTCTGTTATGTAAGCAGGCTTATGACTTGTTAACATTCAGAGTGGTCCTTGGGGGTGAAAAATAGATCTTAAAGTTTTATTAATGTAATTATGGGAAACAATGATTCTTGACATTCTGACACATTTTCAGGTCATTAAAGACGAAATGAGGTTAATTTTTTTTTTCTCAAATCTGCAGAGGACTACTTAAATTATGAGGTATATGGATAGTACCACTCGTCACCTTCTTAAAAACTGGCAGTTGATTTTGATAGGGTTTTACAATGACCTCTGGCATGACAGGAGAAGCCATAATTTTCAACAGTATTATTTTCAGGAAAATCTAAGACATATGTCCTTATGATATATCTTATTAGCTTGAAATAAAATTACTTTCCAAATGCCTCATGTGTATATTATATTCCTGCTATCCAGTTTAATAGTTTATTTGCTTGCCTTTTTGCTGGTGTATCAATACTTTGACTATAAAGTATTTCAGTGAACTTGCATGGTGACTAATGTACATCGCCCTCAATTTCATGATTATTGGCATTCACAATACTTTGTTTCTTTTTATAAACTTCATGACTGAGCAGTCATTAGGTTTAATAAAATGACTGTTTCTTATATCCTAGTTTTAAATAGAACTCTTAAAAGATTCTCAAGAACATGACTTTTACAGGCCATTATCCTCTAATATCATTTTATGATAGCTTACTGGATATTTGCATTTGAATCCTATTTTTATCACAACTCTCTTATATACTTAAATATAGCTACATCCACTTGGGCTGTATGTGTGTACTGAATGGTTATTTTTGTTTGATTCTTGGTTTTTAATTTTTATTTGTCTCAGTTTTTGAAAAACTCGTATGTTTGAGGTTTACATCTAAATTTTATAACAATGACTATATTTTCTCACTGAAATGAATGTTCATTTCTGGGTGATACGCAGAACTGAAGAAAATTTAAATAATCGTGTTTTGACTTGACAATGTCAGTATCTTCTTAGATAATTGGTAATTGTCATAACTCACACAAAAAAATCAATTATTTTTAATCTTTTAACAATTTTGGGTTGGCTCTTAAAGTAGCCTGAAAGAGATGAGCGTGTATGGTTTTTGAAAGAACTACAGAAACCACTGATATCAATTACTGATTCATTCAGTCAGAAAATAATCGTTGTGGGAAAGCCAAAGTGTAGAACCAGAAGCAGCCTGCACTGGCCACTGGCCAGAGAGGATCAAAGGTTGTGGGCAGAGGTTCACCAGCAAAAGAACCTTCTTGGAAACAGCATTGCAAATTATCAGAGAATTGACTGGAGACCCCAAAGTAGATGGGGGCGGAGCGGAAGAGAGAGGCGGGGAGATCCACACAGCAAGGTCAGAACTATGGAGGGAGCTGCCCTTTGGGGAAGCATCAGGGGAGGGTCTCCGAGGCTCCGCCCTCCCTCAGCAGACACTGCACCCAGACCTGCACCTCCGGGTTGCCACGGGCCTCCAAACTGATCAGGGAGAGGCTTGGAGACTGCAGCACCCGCACCAGCCAACACAATGGGGTTTTTCCAGCTTCTCGTCCCTGGTGGCTACAATAGACGCTGTACCGCGCTTTCAGCCTGGTCTGCAGAGGGGTCAATGTCATTGCTGAGGCCTCCCGGTTACCTGCCAGGGCAGGGAGGGAACAGGGAGTTCGAGCACTCACACTTGCACTGTGTTGGAATGCCTGCCATTCCATACCCTCCCAACCGCCTCCACTGGCTGCCTGCCAGGAATCCGAGCAGAGCAGATGCCCACCAGCTCTCAGCATTCCACCCCCCCACCCCATCTCACCATCTTGATGGTGCTACCAGTGCCACCAGAGCGGCACTGCAGAAGGGGCCACAGTGGGACCTGGGCAGAGGGAGAGCCATCCTGCCACCCAGTAGAGTGCCACCAGCTCCCTGGGCCCAGCAGGTGGCCTAGCCACTGTGGCCAGACAAGCCACCCCGCTGCCTGAAGAAGTCCCTGGACCCACCAAGGCACTGGCCGAGGCCTCTCAACCTGTCCAGATGCCCACTAAGATTCCACGATCTGTGCAGGTACCCGCCACGGCCCCATGGTCATCATTAAAAAACCAAAGTCCATAGATGCTGACATGGACACAGAGAGAAAAAACACGTGCTGTTGGCGGGACTGCAAATTAATACAACCTGTGTTGAAAACGACATGGAGTTTCCTCAAAATAAAACAAACGCAGACTACTATTGAATCCAGCAATCTCACTAATGAGTGTCTACACGATGGAAAAATAAATTATTTTATCAAAAAGACACTTGCATTCGGATGTTTATCACAGCACAATTCACATTTGCAAAGTCGTGGAAGCCATCTAAGTGCCCACCCATTCGCGGTTGGATAAAGGAAATGTGGCGTATACAGCACATACCATGGAGGACTACTCAGCCGTAAAATGGGATAAAATCATGTCACTTACAGCAACCCTGACGAACTGGAGACCAAACACCGTGCGTTCTCACTAACGCATGGCAGCTCAACTGCGGGCATATATGGTCACAAAGAGATAAAGGACGCTGGAAACCAAGAAGGGTGCAGGGCGGGAGGGGCCTGGGGGATGCAGCTTAGCTAGTGGGCACAACGACCACTGTCCAGGTGATGGGCACACCGGAAGTCCCGAGTTAAGCTTTAGTAAGATATCTATGGAAAAAAACATTTGCAAACTCTTAGTATTTCGAAACACAACAACAACAACAACAACAAAATGCCCTGTAACAAGGACGAGGGACTACATAAATATTGAATCACAACAAAAAACAAATGAAAATAATCTTTGAAATTTTACAATAGCTTTGCACCAGACTCTGAAAAATATAGTGTAGAACAAAACATTATTAGACACATTGAATCTATATCTTGTTGGATCAGAGAGACTAAAACAAAACATGTTTATAATATATTATTAATTTGTAATTATAATTTAACATTGTTAGGATACCTAATATAGCAGAAACCCCAAAGACACAGTTAGCTAAAATCTTTTTAAGGGGCTGACATCTGTTTAAAAGTTACAGAAATATTACAATAGGAAGATGAGTTAATAGCAATATTAATAGCAATTGTATTTCTATATATCAGCTACAAATAAGGAAATAGCATGTTAAAATCTGTCATCTATGTTAATACTAAAATTCACAAAAATCAAATACGATTTTCAGTATCTCTACACACAATAGTACAATTTATTATTGAGGGTATTTATAACAAAACTAAAAATTATGATCATCATGCCATAGTCAATGAATTGGAAGATAGATATTATTTAATGTCAATTTTTCCAAACTAATCTGTAGATTCTATATAATTCTAAAATGTTTCCAGATTTCCCTTTTATTTTCATTTTAGTTTGGGGGATTTTTGTTTGTTTGTTCCTTCTTTTTTTTTTTAGAAACTTTACAAACTTATTTCAAAATCTCTACGAAAATATAAAAGGCCAAGGATTACCAAGATATTCTTGAATAAGGTGGGAAGACTTGCTCTATCAACTACCAAGACTCCTCATCCTTTGTCATTTAAAGTGCTGTCAGTTACTGCAAACGACAAATTAAGAGAAGAGAATGTAGATTCTACATATAATACACACATGAAGGTATTTTATTTTCAAAAGTAGTGCTTTACGGTAGTGTGTAAAAATCTCTCCTTTTAAATGAACCATCCCAGAAAAATTAAATAGCCATGCTATAGAAAATACCATCAAATTGTTCATCATTCCTTCCACAAAAGTCAATTCCAGTCAGATTATTATGAAAAAATAAAAATAAAAAAGTGATGTTGCAGAAGACACTACTGTAAAATACATTAAGGTTTACAGAATTAGAACAGATTTAATAGGCAAAAGTATTAACCATGAAAAGGATTGATAGAGAGAAATATAGAAAAATATATTTAATAGGCAAAAGTATTAACCATGAAAAGGATTGATAGAGAGAAATACAGAAAAATATAAAGTTAATTTACATAATAACCACAGGAATATCAGGAAAAAAAATCCACAATAGTACTAGTGAAATACTCTGGTTTTATGAGTGGAAGATGCCACGCATTCTGCATTTCCAAATCGAGCTAATTTCAAATTCATGCACATGCTCAAATATATAATACACAAATTCCACATATTTATATGCAAGTTTATGTGAGTATACCACAGAAATTATATAATTTTAATTCAGTATCAATGTTTTTAAAGTTTGCTAAAGAAAAGTATGAAAGACTTTATAGAATGGCAGAGTAAGACTGTGTGCTATAATTATTTATTTTTGTGTCAGGAAAGAACTATAAAACAAATCAAATTAGGAGAAATTCCTGCATATCTATACAGAGTTAAGTTGGAGCTCAGATTAAAGTCAAAAGTTTTTGACAAAAGGTCAAGGAAAAATTCATATGGCTTATTTACATATTAGTAGTGTCTTAAAATTCAGATAATATTCAGATATGGCTTATTTATATACTAGTAATGTCTTAAAATTCAGATAAGAAAATATAGAAATAAAAGGACAGCTTATTTAGCATTACAACCTAAATAAAATGAAGTTGGAGTAAAAGGCCACAGATGAACATTTATATTTTGGCCAGTATTTTGGTTGGATTGATAAAAAAACATCAAAAATCATCACAGGTTGGGTTGGAGGTAGATTGTAAGAGGCTGTTAAATGCTTTATTGAGATAACTATTTAAATTTAAGGAGATGGAGATTTATGTGACTGTATTTGGGGGGACAGAAATCCTCAGTGTTTAATTTTTGTTTGGTGGGGGGTTTGCAGTTTTTTTGGCTGGGGCCAGGCTTGAACCCGCCACCACTGGTATATAGGGCCAGTGCCCCAATCCCTGAGCCACAGGCACTGCCCTGATTTTTGTTTTTGTTTTTATGTTTAGCAAGATGAGTGGAAAGGTTCACATTAAAAGGACGAATATACAAGAATTGTTTAAAGCTTTTGTAAATCTATAGAACAAGGTATCTACTAGGAGATATATAGATGTAGAGCTCAGAAACAAGTAAATGTGCAATTTATTATACAAGAAATGCTTGCAAAATTAACACACAAAATTCTGCAAAGAACAAAAAACAGTCTAGGTAGACTCCTGGAATGTATTAAGGTTTAGGATGAGTAGGGAGGAAGAAGTAGCAGAAGTTAAGAATAGCAAAGCCAGCTGGAGTGGTGTCTCATATCTGCAACACTGGCTCTGAGGCTGAGGCGGGAGGCTGAAGAATGAGGATCTCTTGAGCTCAGGACTTTGAGACCTGCCTGAGCAAGAGTGAGACCCTCATCTCTATAGTACATGCCTAGAGTATGTTCCAGCTTCTCCATAGGCTGAACCCAAGGATCATTTGAACCCAGGAGCTGGAGTCTATACTGAGTTATGATGAGGCCACTGGACTCTAGCTGGAGCAAACAGTGATATTTTGTCTAAAAAAAACAACTACAAAAAAGAAAAGACTAAAACTTGAGGCCACCCTTTTACTCCCCTCCCTTGAAAAGAAATAAAAACAAACAACCAAAAATAATAATAAAGAGAGAAACCAAGGCAATCTTGCAGAGTGTTTATGTGTCCTGTGTTAAATTTGATGTTTGGCAGTAGTGTACTCAATAATAATTTTACTATTTCCTTTATTAAATATTAAAAATTATAATAATTCTCAAGTTGCATATTTTTACAGAGCTGTAAAGTGCACTTCAGATTTACAATATATCTTTCAAGTCTGAAAAACTATATCATTATAGAAGAAAATATAACATAATTACCATGTTTAATTGTGCTCAGTAGGAATCATTAAAGCCATTTAAACTGTCTTCTGGGAACAATAAATTTAAAGAAGTAATTGTCATAGCCTTAACCTTGATGCAACATAATAAATGCTCCTCCAACTAATGACAGTGTAACAAAGCAAAATGATTTTGAAAGTAATATTAAAATAGTATTTGTTTAACACAGAATCACAGAGAAATAATAATCTGGCCTAAAATACAGTTGATTAGAATTTTGATTATATTGCAGTATTTTTTAAATTTAAAATTGTATCATTTTGAATTTAATTAAATTGAATTTGGTTAACTTTCTCAGTTTTGTGTGCAAATTAAATATGTTGACCATGCAAAATAATATTATGGAAATGCAAATTTTTGTTTGGTGAGGATTGCTTCAGATATCTTTGTTACAGGAATTTGCTATTACCAGTTATTTCTAGTAGATGAGAAAAAATAACAAGAATTAGTTATTAATTATTCATTTAAACCTAACAATATGTCAATGTAATTATATACTAGTTAAACAATGATTAAGAAGATTTGGGGGGCAGCTCCTGTAGCTCAGCGGTCAGGGCACCAGCCACATTCTCTGAGGCTGACCTGGTCCAGGCCAGCTAAAACAAAAGTGACAACTGCCACAAACAACAAAAATAGCCCGGCATTGTGGTGGGCACCTGTAGACTCAGCTACCTGGGAGGCTGAGGCAAAAGAATTAGTTAAGCCAAAGAGTTTGAGGTTGCTGTGAGCCATGACAACACAGCACTCTACCCAGGGCAACAGCCTGATATATTTTTTTGGATTTATATTATGCTTCTATAGATTTTTAAACTAATCTTTATTAAATCAGTATATTTAACCATGTATTAAAGTACAATATATTATATTATTAACAGGAAAAGGCATTGGCATTTTCAATTGAATTATTCAAAATGTTTATAGTACAAAATCTACAAACCTTTAAGAAGTGTTACACATTTGGGAAATTGAAGCAAACAATGATAACTTGAAGAAATGAAGGAAAAAGATGGATGTGGTTTAGTTCATTAGGAAGAGAGCACATTTTTTCCTTCTGCCTGTCAAAGACTATAGCACTCATTATATTTGAACTTCGGAGTTACATGGTCCAGTGTAACACAAAGGCGGGTTATTGCTGAACAGATCTATGACTGTCCTGCCTGAATTCTTAGCGGTTCTTCTGTGCTTTGTACCACATTATTACCACACATGATAACGTAACTTCTTTCTATGGTGGGTGAATTTATAAAATCTGTTTTTATTCAACTCATCTAGACTTTCCTAGATTTTAAAAGACATTAATGATTCAAAATAGCGAGAAAAGACCAACCAAATTTAATTCAACAACCTAAGAAAGTATTTATATTAATGAATAATGAGCAGAGTGATGAAGAATTGGAGAATTTTATAACAGTGATTACTTCCTCATGACTCTCATAGTTATCACTGGTTTTTAAACCAATATTCTTTTTTATTTATTGTTTTAATTTACTTTTCTCATCTGATTTAAAGGATGGTATGACTTTCCATATCTCTGGACATCTAATAATCAGTAAGACTTGGTCATTTAGCATTGAGCAAAAACATGTCCATCACAATTAGGCAAAATGTAGTTATGAAAATGGTTCCCACTCAGCTTTCTGTAACAAGGGAGGTCAGAGGAAGATATCTGTAATTTTCAAGATTCTGGGAGATGAGTAATGTGCAGACATGGCCATATGACTTGCAAAGTTAGCACATACGAAAAATATTTTAACTATCATTGGTGATGAAGACTCTCTTTTTATCAGATTTCCTTCACACACTCTCCTCCTTATTGGGTTTGTTGAGAAACAAACTATGGATACAGGACTCAAACAACCTGGGTGAATCTCAAAGACATCATGCTAAATAAAAGGGTTGGATAGTGGATGATTTATGTATGTAGTATTTTAACAACAGCAGTATTTTACTGATAAAGGATGTAGAAATAACTTAGGGTTCAGGGTTTGGGGAATGATATAATTTGAAAAATAACATTGGAGGGGGTCTTTGCCGCCATACAATTCTGAAGCCTGACTGTGATGAGAAATTCTTGAATCTACACATGATGAAACCTCATAGAATCACACACACACATACATGTATGCACATGAATGTGTATATAAAAAGTGGTAAAGACTGAATACAATCTTTACCACAACTGATTTTATTACATCAATCTTATTTTTTTCTGGGCTTCATCAAGTACAATGGCTTTGTAAGTTATTTTCATTAATGGAAGCTGGATGAACTCTGTATTATTATTATTGTTATTTTTTTAAAGACAGAGTTTCACTTTGTCACCCTCAGTAGAGTGCTGTGTCATCACAGCTCACAGCAACATCCAGCTCTTGGGCTTAGGTGATTCTCTTGCCTCAGCCTCCTGAGTAGCTGGAACTACAGGTGCCTGCCACAACGCCCGGCTATTTTTTGTTACAGTTTGGCTGGGGCTGGGTTCAAACCCACCACCCTCGGTATATGGGGCCAGTGCTCTACTCACTAAGCCACAGGCCCTGCTAACTCTGTATTATTTTTGCAACTTCATTTGATTCTTAAACTATTTCAAAATCTAAGAAAAAAGTTTTTAAACAAGATATCCCTAAGCATTTCAAAACTTTAAAATTACCAAGTAATAAGAAAAATGCCAATTAAAGCTATACTAAATTACCATTTCTCACTCACAAGATTGAGGGAAATTTTTGAAAGCTTTTCAATACACTCATTAAGGAGACATGAGCAGGCGTTCTCCAAGCTTTGCTAGATGAAGAATTTAGTAATACCTAGAAAGGCTGGCTAAGCATATACAAGTTGTCACCTATCTATTTTCACTTTGATGACATCCCCAATAACACAACAAGTACATATGTATGAGGTAAATGCAAAATATAGAAAATTATCATAATGTCTAAAGCATAGAAGATTTGTTAGATTAACTGTGTATTCACTCTACGGAGTTCTATGTAGTTGATCAAGTAGAGAGCGGACTGTATCTATGAAGTTATAAAAATTATTTCCAGCACATTTTATTAAGTAAAGTGCACAATGTTTGCAAGAGCATAAAAATACATTTTATTTATGTAAGAAACTGTAGAAACCATAAGAAAATACATTCATTTATCTTTATGAAAAATAACGCAATAAATAATAATACAATACATATAAAGCGGAAAATTATTCAGTTAGTTATTGACATGGTTGAGTGGGAAAGAGAGGTAGAAAATTATGGAAAAAATGACTGAAGGATCCTGAATATAACTTTTTGTATAACTTTTTATAATACTTGTTAATTTTCTTCATTGTGAATGAAGTCAAATGAAGAAGAAATGGAAGAAACATACAGAACCTAAGCTCCAACAAAAAAGTCTGGTTATTGGACTTACCTCCTCTCTGTGTTGGTGGGGTGAGGTAGAGTGTGAGAATTCAAATAAAGCTCTATAGTCCTTTTAATAGCTTGTTTATTTGTTTTGATTTGTTGAAGATATAAAGACAAAGCAAGTCTGCAACTTTTCAAAATGACTTATGGGCTCATATAAATTAGTCATTGTTTTGATGTTGCCAATAGCCAGATTTCTCACTTTGGAAAAAGGAACTTACCAGTATAGAATTATGGAAGGTAAGAAAGATCCATCCCAGGATCAATGTCAGTTTATTGATATAAAACTGTGATTTCTAAATATATATAGATATTCTAAATACACACACGCAGAGGTATAGGCATATTTATTCATAGGTGATAATTATTTTTAATGCAGGTTATAATTCATATTTCTATGTGACAATCAGGCCAAAAAAAAAGCAAACACCTGATAACCCCAAATCAAAGAGTCAACTAGGGTGTAGATCTTATTCTCTAAAATATTGTTCCCCAATGAAATAAAATGCAGGGCTCCTCAGCAAAACAGCTGGCATAACATGAGCCTGGAATTTATTTTCTTTTTCTTTTTGGTACCAGAAAGTAAGAATGTATCCCTCTTCCCCTAGAAAAGACTGAACATTTCTCAAAGACATTAAAGTCAGTTTGGAGGCCAAATCTGGGTTAATTTGAGCACAAAAATGATTAAGTACTATAATAAATGGCTGAATAACTTCAGAGCTCATGTGATCAAATGGATATTAAATAGTATAAAACATAATTAAAAGGGCAAAAGAGAAGGAGCTTTATTAGAGTACTATTCCACAAGTTGATGGACAAATATATGGAGAATTTTATAAAAAAACAAAAACAGAAATCTGCATTTTTCAACCATCATAGTAAAGATCGGTTCAGGCAATTGCTGTGATTGGATGCTAAATCTAAAAGAAATTTCAAAACTAAACGGATATTTGAAATATCTTTGAATCATCCCTTGGAGAACACCTGTCAGATACAAAGGGAAAAGAATATATGACAAAATAATTAAATAACGTTAATATTATTGATGAAGCTCAAACAATGATATGAACCTTTAAATGTGATACCCATAGAACAACACGATATACAATATACAACACAATAAACCTGTTCAGTATTCTGAGGGGCCTAATGTATATCTAATCTCCAGGAAATGCCATATTTTATTAAATACAAAGAGGCTGGCATCTGCATTTTTTAAAATGTTGATGTCATAGAAGACAAAGAATTCTGAGGACATTTCCACATGAAAAGAAGTTGTGGAGATATAATAACAAAACACAATAGCTGCCTGTATGCAGGATTCTGTCCTACGGGGGGGGTGGGGGGTGGGGGTGGGGAATAATGCTGCAATACACGTTGAGTAAGCTAACATAATTACCATGCATACAGTAGATTAAAGTGCTGTCAATTTTTTCTAACTTACTTTTTTAATTTCAGATTAATGTAAGGGTACAAACAACCAGGTCATGTTATATGAATTTGTCACATAGAGACCCTTTTAGAATTGTATCCTATCCATAATGTGCTTATTAAGTAGGAACACCCCCAAACTCCTCTACCCCCTCCCTTATTCTCCCTGCCCACAAGTAGAATTGAAATGAAGTTTTCTCCTATCAGGGGGTGAATTACATCATCTACCGGCTTCACATTAGTATTGAATACTAATATTTGGATATTTGCTTGGATATTTGCTTTCCCATTTTTGTGATAGATTACTGAGAAGAATTTGTTTGTATTATGAATGGTTTGTATTTTTTTATCCAATCAGCCAACCTGTGACTCTTCCATGGGGGATTGGAACTATTAACATTTATTGAAGGAATTGATAAGTGTGGTGGAGTTTTATTCATCTTATTTTGTAAAAGACCATTGCTTAGAGTTTCATCCTTTTGACTTTGTGAAAGTTAAGTTTTGTTTTTTGGGGGTTTTTTTGTTTGTTTTTTGCAGTTTTTGGCTGGGGCTGGGTTTGAACCTCTGGCATATGGGGCCAACACCCTACCCCTCTGAGCCACAGGAACCACCCAAAGTTAAGTTTTGTCCTTTTGTCTGCGTGTTTACTTTGCTGGTGGGCCATTGTGCTGGTCAGTGTGTAGAAAAGGTATAAATATTTTCTGTTGAGCTGGTCTTGTTTTGGTGAATTTCCTTAGTGTTTGATTATCAGTAAAATGTTTGATTTCTCCATCAGTTTTGAAGGTTAGCTTAGCAGGATATAGAATTCTGCCCTGAAAGTAGATGACCATTCTCTTTTGACTTGGAAAGTTTCAACTGAGAAGTCCAATGTTGCCCTGATGAATCTGCCCTGTAGGTCAGTTGACATTTACTCCTGGACGCTTGCAGAATTTTGTATTTCATTTTTATTTTGAGCAGGTTCATGACAAAGTTTCTTGGAGGTGCTCTATTTGTTTTGAGACAACCGGGGATTTGAGATCCCTGTAAAAGAAGTTTTTCAGACCCTTTAGTGAAAAATGGGAAATTTTCATTTATAATATCATGATATTTAAGATATTCTGTGGCAAGTCTTCCATTCCTGTGGGGTGTTCTTCTTCCCCTTCAGAGATACCTATAATTCATATGTTTGAATGCTTCATGAAGTTCCATAATTCTCAGAGTGAATGTCCTTCTTTCTCTCTCTTTGTTTCTACCACTTTAACTACCTGGATTAGCTCAAGAGTTTTACCCTCTTGCTATGAGGTTCTTTCTTTTCAATATATAATCTTTTTGTTTTGTTTTGTTTGCAGTTTTTGGCCAGGGCTAGGTTTGAACCCACCACCTCCAGTATACGGGGCCAGTGCCCTACTCCTTTGAGCCACAGGTGCCACCCAATGTAATCTGTTATTGATGCTTTCTACTGCATCTTTAAGTTTCCCACATTGACTCCTTCAATTCCATATGTTCTGCCATATTCTTTCTATATTCTTCATAACTTTCATTCATTTTTTGGTTCTGATTTTCCACTTTCTCATCAACTTCCTTTATTGTCTTTGCCATCCATATTTTAAATTCCCTTTCTGTCAATTCCATTAATTCTTTACAGGTGGAATCCTCTGCGGTAGCTACCTCATGGTCCCTTGGGAGGGGTGGCTCTGTTTTGGTTTTTCATGTTGCCAGAATTTTTATTGGTTACTCCCCATATGCGTTTTTTTACTTGTTCACTTTATTGCCCTACTTTTTACTTCTCACTGGATCCTTAACTTTGAATTATCTTGTCTCACACCTTACATGTTGAAGGGTCCTTTTCATATAAGGCCAAAAGGAAGAGAAAGGTAAAGACTGAGAAGAGAAAAAGAAAAGAAAGATTAAAGAGGAAAAGAAGAGAAGGGTGAGTGAAAATAATTAGAGGAGAGAAGAACAGAAAGAAAGAGAGCAACAGGAGAAATGGTGATGATCAGCAGGGTGCTATGGCCTATGGCCTTCAACTCTCGTACTCAACTCTCCTACTTTGTGGGGGCTGGCTGGGCAGTTTTCTTAAGGTGACCAGATTTTAACATTGGTAAAGCGAGACACCATTGACGGAGTGCGGGGGAGTGGGGTGGGGCAGGGGTGGGGCCTGACAACAATGCAAACTTTGATAAGCAGTTCTCCATAATCACTTCTCAACTATTATTTGTTATTATTACAGTTTAACATTATAAAATTAACAAAAATAATATAAAACTCATATCCTGGGGAAATAGCCACATGGCAGCCGAAAACCGTATATTCCATTACTGTTCTTCCACCCCTTTGTGTATTCTTTCCAAACATCAGTAATTTTTTAAAATGCCCCTGGAAGTGGGACAAATTGTTAAAAATTTGGACTGTTCTGCCAAAAGTGGGATGTCTGTTCACCCTAAGTTTGCTGGAAGTCAGGAGCTCCACCACCCCTGGTATTCAGTTTCAGCTGCTGGATGCTGTTTGAGTCTACTAACTCATTCAATCCTTCTAAGGCTGCTCCAGTGAGCATGTTAGCCCAAAATCAAAAAGCTACAGGCCAACCCTTTCCTATCTCTAGTCCTCTGCAGGTGGGCTCAAAAGCTGGCCCTTGCTCATTCCAAAAGACTTGCCTTCTGTGTTGGTTTTCCTCAGCTCCAGACCTTCTCATTGTCTCCTGGAGTCCACCACTGCTTCATGGTGTTCCTAGAGTGATGTCCCTGGGTAGGTTTTCCCATCAGAAGCCCCTGGAGTTTTCTTTCCCCTGCCTCTATATGAGTGGCTAGTAAGGAGCTGTTTCTAGTCCGCCATCTTGCTTTCCCCCTACTGGTTCAGTTTTAAATTTACTGAGTTAATATCTATCCTGAGTTTATGTAAGAAAAGTGTTTAATACTACATAATTCATGCTGAAGCACTTAGGAATACATGGTATAAAGCATTTATCCTCACTTGGTTCTAACTAGATATAGACATATATAGATATAAATGCATTTGTAGACATATTTACTTTGTATGCATACAGAAAGAAAAGGAATGAGGAGAGAGGGAGAAAAGGTGGAATAAAAATATGTCAGAGAAAGAGAAGCTGAGTAATAAAGAGAAAGCAAAAAATCAAAAAAAATTGGGTAAATCTCAACAATACTTAAATCTATAAAAAAACCTATGAGGTGATAGTTACCATTTTATTTCTTCAATTTATGTGTAAGCTTGAAATGTTTCTAAATACTTAATTTTAAAGAGAAGGTTGATATCTTCCAATCATCATATTTGAATTCTTTCCATTCCAAAAAGGTGTTCCTCGATTAGGTCAAATATTGCATTTAAATACTTGTTCAGAATGTTCTATTACCCTATCTATTATTTTCTGTTACCTCAGAAAATTTAGAATTAAGCCTGATGTCAATTCACTTTTTTCTATATCTTTAATTTTTTCCCACTTTTTAAAGCTATTATTCTTATCCCTTTATTCTGTGGTTTTAAAGCCTGTCTTTCCTTTCACTCTTCTAAATTCCTTTGTTGGCAGTTTTGTTCTATATGCTATCCAATACGTTGTTCAACTTTACTGTTGCAATTTATTTACGTATGGTTTTTACTTATTTTATATGATGCCTTTATCTGAGCTTCCTCATTGCTGTCTTTAAAATCCATTCCATTTATATTCATCTCTTCAATGTTTCTCTTTTTACTTAGAAACCAAGCCTCTATAATTTTAAGATTTATGTAAGAGAATATTTCTGTTCATAAGAAATATATCCTGAAGTGTTTACTAGGATTGGAGAAATTATCTTTCAAATACTGATAATATATCACCAACTCTGTGTATCTCCTCTGAATCAGTGAAATATTTGCTTTTCTTTAGAGTATTTCCCAAAATTTCATTTGTTTTTATGTTAATTTTATATATTTTTAAATATACACATGTGTATAAAATATATTTTATAGAAACATAAGGATGTAGTTTTGTCTTGTAAGTACTCGTTATCTAATGGTAAGCTTACAGGATTCCATCCTAATTCTGAAGCTTATAGGACACTTTGATGCCTGGAAATGTCAAACCTCCAAATTTTCCTGAAAAATTCTCTTAGCCTTGTTGAAGGAGAATAATCACTCTTTTCTTCTGAACCACAACATAATCTCATTTAAAGCAAGTGACTTGTAAAAGATGTTTGTTCTTCAAGAGTCCTTCAGTTTTTTTTTCTGTTATTGCTTCAAGAGCATGCATATCATTCAGTTTACCCAGAACACGAAAATTAAACCCTTCTCCCATGACTTAGTATTATCAATTGAGCTGCTATGAACAATCTGGTGCAAATATCTTTGTTATAAAGTGAGTTTTAGTCTTCTGGATATACACCTAGTAGAGGAATTATAGGATTGAATGGCAGGTCTAAGTGCCCAATGACCCATGAATGGAATATTATGCAGCCTTAAAAAAGGTGGAGATTTTACCTCTTTTATGTTTATATGGATGGATCTGGAACATATTCTACTTAGTACAGTATCTAAAGAATGGAAGAAAAAGTATCCAATGTACTCCGTAATATTATGAAACCAATTTGCAATCACTCACACTTTTATATGAAGAATAGATCACACCCAAGGCCCAGGATGAAGAGGGAAGTGGGAGGGGAGGGTAGAGGTCAGATGGATGGAGGGTGAATGGTGGGATCACATCTGTGGTACATATTGCAAGGGTACATGTCAGATCTATTAAACATAGAGTAGCGATTTCTTAATATAATAATTAAGTAAATGAGGTGAGGGATATATTAATCAGTACAATTTAAGCAAAATTAAGTACAATTTATGAAATCAGCACACTGTACCCCCTAAATGCATTAATGTATACATGATCTGCCTCTTTTTGATTTAAGAAAAATGTAAAAAAAATTAACCCTTCTCTGGTAAGAAATAAACTTATCAGTGAAATTTCTGGACTTCTGTAGCATATACAGTGGGTATCTGTGACATATGTGGGAGAGTATTTAAAGAATGCAGAATGTGAAGACTGCTTAAGGAATAAACAATTGATAATAATTTACTCACTCATGACTTGTGTATTATGGTAAAGACACCTGAATCTGTTACCAGTAGTTTATAAGCTAGGTACTCAAAGCACAGTCCTTATTAAACTACATGGTGAAACCAAGATTTCCTAAATCAGTGTTTAATAAAGAATTATAAACTTCAAGAACTGATAATATTATGCTTGAATTGTTATAATTGGCCTGAGAGCTCACTTGATTTATTATATTTCTCCAGTACAGGTATTTGGAGGGATCAGATATCCCTATTTCTATTGTGGGAAAGAAGAATGCAGTATTAAGGACTGGATTGGGATTTATGAGATGCTCAAGAATGGTTTTCCTCTATAGGCAAACATATTGCCACAGACATAAACTCACAGAGAACAAGGAGATGATGTCACTTTGCCCTGTGCTTTAATGATGGAATGAAGCGGTGCTATGTAACAGTAGGAGCAAGCTGGACATAATTTCAAAATGGCCTAACTGAGAAACAAGACCACTTAACCTGCAACGATTTATAGTATTAGCTTATAGATCTCGAAGTCACAAGCACTGAGGCAGATAAATAGCTAACAGCAGTGCTTTTGGATTGATATAACAAAATGGGAAGGAAATGTGGCGACCGAAGGTTAATGAGGCAGTTATGCGGTAAAGACACAACTCCTCCCTCGGATTCCACATTGAAATCGGTTCACTGACCCAGTATGGAAAAAAGCTAGATCAGCTTCAGATAAGATGTTGCAGACTCATCATAAATATTTTCAGTACACATTCCTTCCCAAAGTTCCCGAAGCTGCTCACCAAGGTGCATGTTACTGAGGATATTAGAATCCCTAGATTTTCAAGTTCTGGTGAATAAAGAGACTAATGAGGCGTTGATTCCAGGTCTGAAATCCTACTGTCGTTTTAAATTAGAGGGGAATAATAAAGGGTGATAAATGGATAAATGAAATTATGGCCAAAATCAGTGAATCCAATGGGTCTACTGACTTGTCTACTGATTACTGGTTCTTCTCCAAAATTTACATCCTAACCTCTGAAACCTGTGTGTTTGCCTCTTTACTATGGGGCAAAAAGGTCTAATTGGATGGGACCATGTTACTGAGTTTGGATGAAGAGATTATCCTGGATTATCCCCCTAGAATTTAACGTATTGAAAATGTTCTAAAAAGGAAGATGAAGCTGTAGAGTCAAAAGCAGAAAAGAAAAGGTGAAAGTGAGGGCAGTGCCTGTGGTTCAAGGAGTAGAGCACCGGTCCCACATACCGGAGGAGGTGGGTTCAAACCCAGCCCTGGACAAAAACTGCAACAACAACAAAAAAAAGAAAGAAAAAAGAAAAGGTGAAAGTGATGTGAGGTGCATGCCAAGGAAGCTGATCTAGAACCTTTAGGAGAAGGTAAATAGGTTCTCCCAAAACCTCAAGGAGAAATTTACCTTAATGTCAACATATTGACTCTAGACTAAACAGGCCCATGTTCTTCTTCTGCTTCCAAGAATATATTAATATAAAGAATATATGCAACTCAATGACTAAAAACAAAGAATACAATTGCAAAATGAAGAAACAGCTGGGTAGACACATTTTCAGAATAAGAATAACAAATGACCAACAGGCACATGGAAAGATGCTCAGGTGCATTAACCATCAAAGCAATGAAAATTGAAACCACATAGAGATACAATTTCATTCCTCCTAAGATGGCTGTAATAGTAATAATGCTGTTTGTAATAGTAGTATCTGCAATAATAATAAACAGAAAAAAAGTGCTAGTGAGATTGCTAAGTAATTGGCATTCTTCTTACCCATTTCTGCTAGAAATACAAAATGGTTTACTCATTGTGGAAATAGTTTAATAGTTTCTCAAAAGTAAGAACATGTAATTACTACATGATTAACATATGTTACCAAACACTCCTCCACTCCCGGATGTATACACAAAGAATTGATAGGAGTATTTACACACAAGGTTGTCCATGAATGTTCACAGTAACACTATTCACAGAAAGTGGAAACAACAGACGTGTATATCTGTTCAAAGGACATTTGATCAATGGATAAATTGAATGTGCTGTATTTAGGAAAATGCATATTATGCAGCCATGAAAAAGGACAAAGTATGTACTGATAACTTACAACGCTAGTCAGAGCATCCATCCAGGAACCAGCAATCACCTATACCACCTCACAGACCTGTGAGTCTCTAAAAGATGAAAGAATGTCAATCAATGTCTGATTCAATATGAGAGGAAAGAAGGAGGCATTTGCCTTTAGTTATATTTTGGCCATAACAACTATGGAAAATATTCTTCTAAGTGAAGGGAGCCTGACACAGGATTAGATATTGTATAATCCCATGTATATCAGATGTTCAAAATACAGAAGCCCACAGAGATGGAAAGAATACTAACAGTTACCAAGAGAAAAAGGGAGATGTATGTGTAATGGATACAGAGCTTCCTTCCAAAATGAAAAAACATTCAATGAAAGTATATTCATGAAACAAAAATATTACACCCCCTAATAATTTGAAATAAAAAAAATTATAACATTTTAAGGTGATGATGTCTGTACAACATTTTGAATGTATTAAGGCCACAGAATGTTACACATTAAAATAATCAGAATCATAAATTTTGTGTTAGAAACAACTTCATCTCCATAAACACATGCAAAAAATAAAGGTAAAATTCATGCTATTGTTAAGATTAACAAAAAGAAAGTGGGAGCAGCTTGTTTTGCTTTTCAGGACAAAATAGAGTATCCATGACGAAGAGGCTAATAATGTAATGAGAAAGGATCAGTTTTCCAAAAGATGAAACAATATAAATATTTATGCACCAAAAACAAAGTGTCAAAATACATTTTGCAAAAATAATGGAAATGAAAGATAAATAGCCACATCCCCTGGGATAGTTGGAGACATCAACACTTCTTTCAGTAATTGGTAGACAATAGGCTCAAAATTAGCAAAAGTAGTTTACATGACAAGCACTACAAAAAACCCGAATCTGTTGACATTTATAAAAATCGCCATCTGACAACAGCATGAAGAAGACGTTGTTCTATATATTTTTTTGCAGGTGTTTTTGGCTGGGGTTGGGTTTGAACCCTCCACCTCCGGTATATGGGGCCAGTGCCCTACTCCCTGAGAAGACATTGTTCTAAAGCACATGTGGTTTCCTCAGATGAACCACATTCTAGGTCAAAAAATGCAGCTCACTTTTTTTTTTTAATGTTTAAGATTTAAAAATATTTTAAATTTCTAAATTTATTTTCATTTAAAAACTTTGAATTCATGCAGAGCAGCTGATAGAGCTCACATGGTTATCAACTCTCCAAGTGACAGCATGTAATTTAAAATGAGTGAGAAGGGGTGGATAATGGGCATCATCTGCAATGACAGGGAACTTTTTTAAGGAAGAAAGAGGCCTGTGGAAAACATTTTTCAAAATTTGAACATAAATCAGTTCTATTGCCAAGATTAAACATATGTTTAAAACAAAAAAACCCCACAAAATAATGCAAAGTATTTTAAAAATTTAATTTGGGCATTGATATGTGAAGCCATAAATGGATTCGTAAAGACTCACTACAAAATAGCAGTGAAAATTAAGGTGCATTTCAGCTTCTGGAGTAATGTAGCTTCTATGTGTTAACCAGACACTATTCAAACAATTTTCAGAAAGACATTTGCCTCATTAAAATTACTGAAATATTAAGAAATAATGATTTAAATTGCATACTTTGAGGGAACAATCATGGTGAAAGTTGATTCTGGAGTCAAGAATCCATATATCTAAAACCATAATCCATAATCCAAATCCATAATCTATAATCCATAAATCCATAATCCAAAACCCATACATTTTGCACTATAGGTGCTAACTTCATTTGTTCAATTTTGTCACTGAATCCATTAATTGAAATCATATAGCTGGAACACATTTATTTTACTTAGTAAGGCAACATTTATAATTTTTTCTAGACTAATGTACATAATTCAAAAGTACAAAAGTGGCCTAAGGGTGGTCATCCTCTTAAAGAATACGAAATACAAAGGCTTGTCTGTGAACCACTGTCCACTGCACAAACAAATGTGAAATACCGTGTTTGATCTTTAAATAGGCAAGTACTTTTCCAATTGACAAATAGATGTAAATGAAACTATGCATGAGATGGTGTAAAATGCCCACCCGGTAACCAGCGATCACCTATAAACCTCACAGACTTGGGGTTCCCTAAAAAACGAAAGAACTTCAGTCAATGATTAGTTCCATATGAGAGGGAAGAAGTAGGCATTTGCCTCCGGTTATATTTTAGTCATAACAGTTATAGAAAACATATGTCATTTTTTAGATAATGCTTTTTATTGTTATTAAAACATCTTCCTTTCATTTTTACATAAAGCTAAGCAATAAAAATAAATTTGTTTATAAAAAGTGGTATCTTCCGCATTCCAACCAATTGTTCCATTCAATGTTATTCTGAGCCATGGAGCAAATGTCTGTATTTTGTTTTGTGTGAATGAACCAAAGCCATGTGTAATAAAAGAAAAGGTTGAAAAAGTATCATCATCTACAAGTCTTCAGTTTGTTTTGTATGTGTGCTATTTGTATGTGTTTTGAAAGACTTTTATATTCGTTCATTATTTCATCCTAAAATTGTTTCCTACATCAAAATTTTATGTGTGAGAGCATTTCACGTACTAACTAGATAATTACTAGTCACACCATTTGGAGACAAATATCTCACAAATAATAAAGTGAGAAAGCTTTACCTAGGAGAAAAGATGAGTAAACTAGGGTAGAAGTAAATAACATGAAATTGTCCTTGGTGTTAGCTCTATTGAATATGATATTTGCAAGACGTAGGAAGGTAGAGTTGTGAACCTGTTAAAGATTCTGAAAAATGGCACTATGTCATAAAAAGTGGCTTTCAAGAAAGTATATTATTGCAAACTTAAAGAAGTCAAATAAAAGTCCATCCTACATTTTTTTGACCTAAACAATCTACCGTTCCTGTGGTTATCAACAAACTTTCTGCACCAGAGCTCTTGCTAAGTGTCAAAGTTTCAATGAAAAGAAAATTATCATCAGGCTTGACTGATTCAGACGTGGAATGCTTGTCTGAAAAATCCATCACACCTCCTAGGAAGTGATGAATTCTCTTAAGTTTTGTATTACCTCCTTTGGCTAGTTTAATAATGTATTATATTACTTTTTATATGGAAATCTTCACTTATGCACTTTCAGATCAGTGTATATTACTTCCATAAATTTGTTTTAATGATGTACCTGGTAAATTTTATTCCTGTGAAAATTGGCTATCTAGGGTTGTCATAGAATGCAACATAATTTTTCCTTTAAAAAATAAATCTTTTAATCCAAATTCTTCTCACTTTGTGTCAGAGATCTGGGGAAAGAGATAAGGTCCTCAATTGAAAGTCGGGTATGAAAATTACTTTCCAGGGACCTGAGGGCCGCCCAGCTCAACCCACTAGCTTGCTACCTGACCCTTCCTCCCAGAAGCCTGGGGGTGGGCCCACTCAACTTGCTGCTAGCACCATGGTAGTGTATGGTAGGGTAGGCAGGTACCCATATATGCCACCTGTGGGCATGGGGACTTGTCCACCCATCCTGGCTCAACCCCTGCCAACACCAATGTGACCCACTTAGGACTCAGATTTTAGTCCCACCACTCCTACTCCCACTGCTGGTGCCAGGCCCATGGCTGAGGGGCTCCAGAAATTGTTTACCCCCACCTGGGCTGCTGATGCCACCATCAGAGCTCAAGCAAGCCACCTGGAGCCCCAGGGCCCCGTATCACACAGAAGGAAGAATTTCAACCTTGAAGGCAAGTGTTTTAAATAATCCAGGCAGACAAAATTAAAGCAAAAGAATGAAAAAATAAAGAAGAATGATCCGACTCTACACGACACATGGATCATCATTTAGCAACTGAATACTCAAACTTTCAATGTACCAGAAAATGAGGAGAAAAACAAAAGGGCTGCAAAGACTATTAAGGAAAATAAGAGCTGCAAACTTTAAAAATGTTTGCAGGGATGAGGATTTCGCTGTGTTGATCAGGCTGGTCCCAAACTCCTGGTCACAAACAATGTTCCCAGCTCAGCCTCCAAAGTTACCGAGATGACAGGCCTGAGCCACTAATTAGCCCAGCATCACTAATTTTTTTAAAAAGTCACTTAGAAATAAAGTTTCCTGCCAAGGAGAAAGTGAGACCAGTGTTTAAATATGATGATCTTGTTTAAAAGAGAGTAATGAATACTGTCTGAAAGCAAAAAGAAAAGGGTCAAGGGTCAAGAACTGCGGGGAAAAGAGGAAAGAAAAGAACAGAAAACAGCTGAGTTGAGAGGAATGGTGCCCAAAATCTCACCGCAACCTCGGGAGGTGGGAGGAGTGTGCATCATCACACAGATCTGTGCCAGAAGCATCAGAACCTCAGGGAAATTCAGGGGCTGAAAGGTCTCAACGTTTCTATGCACTAACTGTTCTATGTGATCAAGAAAAATAGAGAGGTCGTGTGCTGAGAATCAGAGTTTAACATGCAGCTGTATGATTTGTTAGACTGGCTGGAACAGGCTGGCCTTAGCAGCTCACCTGGGCTGACCTACGTTGTCATACTTTCAAAAATTATGACAGTCTGCGTGATCAAATTTCTCTGGCTTTACTATTTTATAGACACCTAATTTTTTGATGTCTCTAGTTTTGTGTGCTGCAATTATTGTCAGCCCCCCCCTTCCACACACATATGCCTCATAAAAACTGTATGTAAAATATTCTGTTGTGTAATTGAATCCAAGTGAATCATTTTTATGTTTTTCCTACTTTTTGTCTGATGTTAAAACTGAGAATACATGCTATGTTATCATATATTCTCTTTAATTCTCAGCCGCATAAACCTTTCATATTTAGGATAACTATAATTTCCATAAACCTAAAACATTATATGTACCTATGTATATACGTACATGAATACCTGAAAACCCTTTTTGGTGTCTAATTTTTTGATGTCTCCATTTCATTTCCTACAATTACAGTCATCCCCCTCCTTCTACACACACACCTTAATAAAAATTGCATTTTAAAAAAACTATGTTTTATAAGAAGTCCAAGTTAATGATTTTTATGTTTTTCCTACTTTTTGTCTGATGTTAAAACTGAGAATAAATGCTATCAAATATTCTCTTTAATTCTCAGCCACATAAACCTTCCATAATTAAGATAACTATAATTTTCATAAACGTAAACCATTACATATACACAAGTGTGCACATATTTGAATACCTACAAACCTTCCTTGTCCTTATTTTTTCCTCTGTTCTCTGCTTGGTGTGGTAGTCTTTTCAGTTTCCCAGGCCTTTCTCTTTGGAAAAAGATTTATCTTTGGGGCTCTTTCAACCTTGTATAAACCTGCTTCTTGCCACTCAAGGATCAGTGGGTTTATTTGGATATTTGACTTTCATTGTTCACAGATGAATGACTCAGGGCACACCGGGAAACTCAGACTGATAGTCTCCCTCTTATCATTTTCATTTTCCTTTTCTCTCCAGAATATTTTAAAATTGTTTTACCTAATGAATTTTTATTTGATTCGATGGTAATATTTTCAGTCTCCATTGAAACATAATGGCGACGAAGACCACTCCGCCTCGGGCACTTGTTGATTTCCTGCCTTTACTTGATTAAATGGATAACATGATTCTAAAGAGAGCTGGTGATTTTGATAACAGCACAGATGCATACTTTAATTTTTTTTTCTTTTTTTTTTTTTAGGGAGAATGTGCTCAGTGCAAAGCAAAGTCTTGGTCCCTCACACACATAAAGTCCAAAACTTACGAACTTTGTATTTGCAATTATAACTGTTTGTCCTTACACTAAGTACTTTGTTTAAGAAGAATGCATTACACTTCTACACAAAGAAGATTGCTTTACACCATGGAGATTCAATGGTAAATAAGAGAGATAGTCGAGGCTTTTAAATTCGTTATAAAGCAGACTATGAAAGGCTCTATATAGTTTTCCAAAATGTTTACGTACTCCAAAGTCTGTAGAGGGCTATCATCAAACTAAAAAGGGTCCATAGTAGACATTTGCAGAAACACAGCTCTTCCTAAAAGACAGTTTGCCTGGCTAGACAACGGGACAATTAGAGACGTTAAGATTAGTCCAAGTGAAAAGGGATGAACACCAGTATTAGGACATGGCTGGTGTGTTAGTGAGGAAAGAGCACAGGGGACACATGTTGGTAATGAAAAGCCGATCATAGGCATTCAAGGAATTTGGAGATGATCTAAGGAAAACGTCCAGGAAGGGGGTCGCAGCAGCAAACACAATGTTTATTAGAGAAAACCTTGGCAGGGTTGCATGTTGAGAACTCTTGTTGAGAACAAGAGTCTTGTCAGAAACTGGGGGGCGGGGCGGAGGTGTCTTTATAACTCTCAGTAGAGGAGAAGGGTGAGGGAACTCCCAGAGGACAAGGGGTGGAGAGGATGCTTCCGCGTCTCGGTGACGTCCCTCAGCCTCACCGTCACAAGTCTCTGAGTCTCTGGATATCTGGTCATTTACTAGAGTAAAACATACCAGATGGAGAAGAATGTTGGCAATGACGCTTTTTTTAAGGAAACTTCTTATTTTCACTAAATATTTGTGTGGAATGAAAATATGTCGGTCACTTTCTCAGGTAAAACAAAGGGTAGCCTTTCATCTGTAAGCGTGGTATGGATACATTCAACCAGTGAAGGATAGCAAATAAAGAATTTGATACACGCTTCATTTTTGGTAAAGGATAATCTAGTCGTTCAACCTTTTTCACAAGTGCACATACGAAACATGGGGAAATTTTCATTTAATAGTTGTATTCACACTATTAAACGGCTGGCAACGTTGCAAAGAGTGGTTGGGAAAAAAATCAATAGAAGGCAGGAACTCAGAGTAGAAAGTATAATAAAAAATTCTTCTTTTTCTGGAAAATTTCATCTTTGTTTTTCACATTCTTCAAAGCTTGGGGAGGAGAAGAAAAACTCCAAGACCTCCCTATGATAAGGTGTCCAAAACAGAATTGCTGGATAAAGTACAGGATGCCTTATTACACTTTTATTTCAGATAAATAACAAGTAACTTTTGTATATCTATGCTCCATGCAATATTTGGGCCATATTTGTGCTAAAATATGGGATTATCTGAAATTTGACTGTCACCAGGTGCACTGGATATTTATATGAAAAATGCATCAACTGTGGGAAAAGGTGACCTCCTTATGTAAAGTAGAGAATCTCAAGTGTTACGTCATCAGAATAGGTGCAATCACATGTGAAATAGTTCACAGACTACGTTCTCTTACTTTCAAATAACCATATAGAAAATCACATTGGCACTCAGCAATAACACAGAGAAAATCGAAAATCCCTAATAACCTGCAAGTATAACCCTGTTTCTGTTTAGACTTGTAGCCTAAATTAACATTACATGAGAATTCTAAGTTCATATCGTGTAAAATTTCTTCTACCTGTTTCCTTACAGAATTAGCATTATTTGTGATGGAAAAAACAGAGAACAACTTACATGATTACTAACATCACCATGAAAAAATACATTAGAGTTTATTTAAGGAAATACTATGCTGAAGTGAAAATAAATGAACCACGGCTATACACATCTTCTTGCATAAATGTGAGAACACAGATTTGCAGAAAGTAAGTGAGGCTAATATTGGTAGCATAGACGATTCTATTTTCCAGAAAACGCATAAATATTCGTTAACTAAAATTATATAGTGTAGGCATGCGCTCCTGAGTAATGAAATTATAAAAATATCAAGGAGATGATTAGCATAAATGGAGACAGCAGAAGTTGATGGAAAGGGTCGCATGGGGTTTGTTAGATACAGAGAAGTTTATGGCTCCTATTCAACACAAATGCCAGGACACCGGAGTGGCACAGAGCTTACTTCTGCCTGTCTATTTACCTGTGTGCCTACTTACCCATTGGTCTGTCTCTCTACCTGTCTCAGAATCTTCTGTGCTTTGACTGATCTACTGGGGATAGATGACATTTGAAATTTTGGAATTATAATAGAAATTTTATATATTTAAATCCAATATATATAAAATCTCCAGTACAATCAATTCATTATTGAAAAAAAATTGCTGGAGAGTAATTACAGTTCTTGCTTTGCAGATAGAAAGGTCCTTTCTTGATTTTCATTAAAAGCCCTAGAGAAATTTTATTTTAAATGAGTTTATTTTATATTTAAATGGTAGGTTTTTATATAAGTCATTTAATAGTAGAAAGTACCTGAACCAGGTTTGTAATTTCAAATGCTTTGTGTCAATCTTGGTGCACTTATTTTCAGATAGTTTTTGTTTTAACAAAATGTTTGGTTTATATCTAATTGACTAATACTTTCTCTGACATTTTCTTGAAATAACCTCAAGCCCTTGTGTAAGAAAATGATGCAAAAAGATAAAATTGGAGTGCACTTTGTTAATGTACGAAGCTTTATTTATGGTACCTCATCCCAAACTTATCTTTTGTTCTCAATATCACAATTGACTTATTAATATATTATTTTCTACTTAATTATGAGGTCATTAAAATTCATCTGTTAAGTAAATCAAAATTGTTTTTATATGAATATTCATGACACCTAATATCTTTGTAATTATTTTAATGTTAGAGTTAATATATCTTAATCATAAAATCACACAATTTTTGTGATTAATATGTATTAGCTTTTTAGCATTCTACATTTTATGAGAGAAATTATATAATCCTTATGCTTATTTATACAAGGTAAGAAATTCACGTCAACAAATAATATTCGATTCTCATTATAAGAATTATTTTTCTGGAAAAGGTAGCTTATTTATTCAAATTATTCATTTATTATAGCCATAATTTTTTGCAATTGAAATTCAAGGTACCTTTAAACCCAAAGGAACAATATCCTCCTTCTGTATACTACTTGGAAAATTTGAGCTTTGTTTTAAGATATGAATTTAAATAAGAATATTTGTACATCCCCAGTGTATCATATAAAGAAATATGATGTTTATAAATACAGAGGTATTAAATACTCCAGAATTTATAAAGGGTGCTATTATTTGTTAATATGCAACATTCTAATTAAAATAGAAACAAAATCGGATTTCACATATCGAATGTTTGACATGTAAAAATTACACTTTCCTTTACCAACCTTAAGAACTAATAAGGTATCTACAAAGCTGCATTTTGAGAAAAAAGATCAGCTATAGAAAATATTTTCAGCTTAGGTCTCCAAAGATCTGACAAAAGAGAAAGTGTTAGCCAGAAGCTAAAGAACGGTTTTTACAATTACATTTTATGGAAGAGCAGAAGAAATTGCTTTTCTAAGCTGTTTTTAAATGTCTTCATATCATAACTTACAACTCATCAAATAGATTATTCGATCCTATCGCTTCTCAGAGAAAAACGTTCCAGTAGTCACTAACTGGGCTGTCTAGTCGTAAAGTGGACTGTTAATTTCTCTTATCTTTGCTTTTATTTTTTAAAATACTCTGATATGCAACTAAAAAGAAATATGCATTGAGAGAGGAAATACTTTGTATATATTGACCATTTGCATTAAATTTCCTTGGAAATATCATAATCGGTGAAACTGCCAAAATATTAATATGAAATTACAACCGGGTGGGGATTTCATGTTTTTACGATTACCTTCCCCACTCCATAGCAAAGACAAATTCATAGCGATTATCTTCTTATTACAGCGGTCGGTATTCACAATTTCGTAAGTGGAATTCAATAGTTATTTTTTAAAATTATGCAAGTTATATATTTAATATGTATGGCTTTCTCTATTCTTATGGAAAACTATTCATGTGATTTATAGCTGTAAATATCATCTTATCAATGTTTTCATGCTTAATAGTCACAGAAATGAAATATCTTATTTTTTACATGACCTGAACATTAATTGCATAGTGAATACTTCAGGGAAATATACATGTTAATAGACATTTAATTGATTAACGGAAAAACTGTTCTCACCTATATATGCTCACAAGAATTACTTAACAAAAAGGCTGTCGGCAACTGGCATACTACAATATTAAAGATTATTTCAAAGAGATTGAGATTTATCTATATTGAGATAATAAATCTCTGTTGAAAACTGCGAAACACATAGAAATTCTATGAAAAAGAAAGCATTTGCAAAATTAACTAAACAAGAGGAAAAATAACATAAGGAAAACTATTTTTAATAAAGCAACAATAGGAAATACTTGAGGATTTTAGATACTTTTGAAGAGGTTTGTCTTAATAAGAAAACCTTTACAAATGAAATCCAAGTTGTCATCAAGCATTGTAGTTATTTCCTCTGTGCTTCTTTTTTTAAGTTAGCAGTAGTATCAAAAACATTCTTCTAATGTCTTTATAAGACAGCTTCTACTTACACGACTACATATATATTTTCAATCTTGCAATTCATGGACATATACTTAATTAATTTTTAAAGCTATAAACACCATAGTTGCTATTACCATAACATGCAAATATGCTTCTAAGCCATACTTGTTAGAAATAAAACAGAATTCTAATAAGAAAATTGATTATTAAAAAACTCCTTTGAAGTCTACTAGTTTCCATGGCTGTTCTAACAAATTGCCAAAAACTTGGTGAATTAAAAAAGTACAAATCTATGTCATCACACTTCTAGAGGAAAAAACTTAACGTGTCTTTCTGGGAGCTAAAATCACAGTGTTGTCAGCGCTGTATTTATTTCTTGGTGTTGAAGAAAGAATTTGTCTTCCTGCCTTTGCCAGCTTTTGGAAGGTGCTGACTTTCTGCCACTCACAGTTCCTTCCCCTGGTCATTTTCACACTAGGATCCTGCTGTCCTGGGGCCACAGCAGCCAGGGGCCTTGTCTGTGGGTCTCCCTGGGCTCTTCTGCAGTGTCTGTCCCTGGGGGGAGATATCTCTTCCTCCTTTTATTTTATAAGATCACCACTTGTATTAGATTAGGACCCCACCCACACAAAATATTGTACTTCTATTACCTCCTAAAATTCCTATTCTTAAGTAAAGTTATATTGGGATTCAGGGGTTCACTATATAAATTTTGGTTAGACACGACTCTATCCACAGCATTACACTAACTTCATCTGCTACTTTAGTCTCCCTTTGTCATTTAATAGAATGAGCACAGCCTCCAGGGACTGAGACACACACATCTTTGGGGTGGCCGTCATTTTGCCTACTACATGACGAAATGTTTAGTTGGAATGAATTTTCATATTTTTCACTACTCTGCTGATTAAAACAATCCCCACTTTTTTTTTCTTTTCCCCTTTGGTTAAACTAATGAGTTCCTGGCTGGCTACTATAAGGTGTGAGGTATAAACAAAAGTTATTTTCTGAAAAAGAAAATAATTGGCTAAAGGCAAAAACACATACTAGTTTTTAGATGATTTGCACGGGACATACATACATAATGAAATTAAAATTTTTTAACAGTAACCGATTGATCAAAATTTTACCCTTCAGATTGATGAATTTTATGTTGCTCCTACAGGATTACATAACGCCTATTATTAAATCTAGATATGTATCAGATATGTCAAATCACTCTCCTTTGTCTTGATGTTTTTATAAATATTTAAAACATTTAATTCTCATAATAACATAATTAGTGATTGCCATAGACGAGTTATTTGTACTTTTATAATTGTACCTACTATACATTTAATAAAACAATCATCTAATTAACATGTGTGTGTGTTTGTGTATGCCGATGAATCTCAAAATTCTAGACGAAAATACAGTTAGTATAATAAAGCGTTGGTTCCCAGACAAAGTTTCACTTTGTCCCCCAGAGTGTCACAGCTCACAGTAACATCCAGCTCTTAGGCTTAGGCGATTCTCTTACCTCTGCTTCCCAAGTAGCTGGGACTACAGGTGCCTACCATGAGGCCCAGCTATTTTTAGTTGCGGTTTGGCCAGGGCCAGGTTTGAACCCACCACCTTTCGTATATGGGGCTGGTGCCCTACCCACTGAGGCACAGGCGCCACCTGATATTGGACTGTTTTTAGTTAAAGGTATTTACTACGCACCACCACACGTAGCTTCAGATCCAGTGGCAGAGTTGATCAATCCACGTCTCAGCCCTGGTCTGCATTCTGCTCATTTACACATCTCTCAGCAGATGGAAGCTGATGTCACTAAACGGCCACAGCAGCTCAGGCATCACCAACCTTGCGCTGACATCCAGAGCCTATTCCTTAGATGATTTTGTTCCAGGATTTTGGACCACTTGATGTTGATCATGAGCACCTCAGGAGGGGCCAACCTTCCCCAAGACACAGGAGCCCGTGGACAAGCACGGGGTCACGGCTGTGGCTGCCCCTGTGTCAGGGGAAGGAGGACGGGCCCGGCTTTCACAAGACATCGTCTACAACAGCCATGGGATGGCTGGAAACAAAGTCACAGTACGCTTGGTCCTAGAATGCTATTTTATAATTTAATTTCCCAGTTATTTGATGTGCGTATATGTTTTAAGAGTTTACTTTCGTAACATTTCTAAGTTTCACTGGACTTAATTAATTATTGGGATTATATGACTTACACAACATAGTGCTTTTCTCAAAAAAAGCTTATTTTGCAAAGTAGCAAAATGGAAACAGCGGCATATTGATTTTTGCATTTGTAACATTAGGTTTATATTCTTCAAAACAAATGGACTATTGACTAAACATTGCAATTATTTGGACACTGCCCTGACTAAGGCCGTACCCTCTTGCATACATATAGATGTGTGTTCAGTGTATGTAAACATCACATACATACATATGTGTATATGTGCACATACATTGCATATATACTTAATGAATATAAACACTGCATAAGGATTCAGAAACACAAAAACAAACCTTCCAAACATCCTCACTCAATCATTTCTTATGTAACCTATCCTATCAATTGTATTTATAGAAAATTAGCTGTAATATGACTTTCACTAGTAGGCCCTGTAAGCACTTTAAAACTGAGCACAGTTATTAGATTACCTGTAGCATTAGAGGCTGGAGGAGCCTCCTAATAGACAGGACAGAATGAACAGAGGCCCCTTTGTGTGAAATTTCCAGAACGTAGGCCTAAAGCAGCATCCTCACACAGCCTGCCACTTTTACGCACACTACACTATGGAAGTGGAATCTTAGAAAATCAGAAATGTGTTAGTTCAATTATAAGATATTAAATGTAAACAAAACTTATTAATTGAAAGTACATGTTAATTAAATTCTCAAAAAATTATTATAAATAAAACAGCATGTTGTTCTTAAATCTTTTACACATTCTCTCATTTAATTCTCTAGACCATCCTGCAAAGTGCTTACACTGGAGGAGTCTGAAGTTTTACATAGAATCCCACATAAAATTTAGAATTCCAATGGGATGCACATGATGTGGATCCAACGGCCACTCCCATGGACGTCACTTACTCACCTGGTTTCCCCACTTCTCCTCAGAACACCTCTGCCTTCCTAACTGGGATGTTTGAGTCCGCACCTCCGGATGTAAATATAATTCTGAGCTATGACTGCCTTCTGCGAAAAAAATAAGTAAATAAGTAAAAAGCTGGCAAAAAGGTGTCTTCTACGATGTGGAAGTCTTGGGAAGGTTTTGGGGAAGGACTGCTGACAGAGGAATTACAAAAGAAGTTTGATGTCACTGCTTTAAGAATATGGTTTAGATACTGTCTGCTTCAGAATTACCAAGGATACTAACTAAAAATACTGAACTCTACCCTGAACCTACCAAATTTACATTGAAATCGGCATTTTTCTTTTTCTCCTAGATATTTTAGCAGATTCAAATCCACACAACATCTGAGGATCACTTCTATACTTACTTCACTGGTTTGCCTATGGCTGGTTCTATGGACGAATCCTTCCACAGAACGTAGGATTCCCACAATTTCTCCTGAGACTTGCATGAATAAAAACAAAATTAATGTCATTGATGTGTGGGGAAAAAGAAACAGACAATGCTGTTGTGAGCCCAAATGACTACTGTTACTTGTTATTTTTTCCACCAAAAGGTCACTATTCCAATATGTGGTGACCATTCTATTCATTTTCAGAGACTGAATCAGATTATTGGAAAGAAGGAAAGGGTAGGCCATAAGATGAGATCTACAGACAGGGATTACAGTAGGACCTCTGGAATTTGACCACCCAGGGGACTGTAACAGACTAGCCAGCACACAGAGGTGGTCAAGATCAAGAAATAGACCCACTGTACGGACATTGAGATGCGTGTCTACTCTATGAAAATTAGGTCAATGTAGGGAGGCGGGCAGTGTAGGGAGGAGTATTTATACCAGTTATGTCTTCAAGTAAAGGAAGAGAGATGAAGGAATCTGGGAAACGTAAATATGACATGCGCTTAGCAAACACTGAAAAGAAGGTAACGTTGAATGACTGTGTCTGTTCTTCTAAACAATATGGTTTAATTTTGTTCCATATCCGATATCCTTTTACATGGTAATTAAACATGTTGCAATTTATTTTTTAAACATTTTGGATTTTGCCATAACCTGTACATGGTTGAATGAGGGATTTTATTTTTCTTTGTTTTGTTCTCATTTTTTAGGAGATAGTGTCTCACTGTGCTGCCAAGTCTGGGTTCAGTGATTTATTTGCCTTCCCAGGCATGATTACAGCACACTACAGCTTGGGATGCCAAGGACTCAGGTAATCTTCTCATCTCCAGCTCATAAGTAATTGGGACTACAAGAGCATGCTACCGTCCCTGGACAACTAGGTTTGTTTTAGGTGTCATTAAAGTACATAGATTGACTTGAGCCTTTCTCTTACTTGGGCAGCATTAGATCATCTACCGGCTTCATATTAGAATTGAATGCATTGGATTCTTGCTTCTCCATTTTGTGATACTTTACTTAGAAGAATCTGTTCCAACTCTATCCAGGTTAGAAAAGCTCGAGTCAATTCAGAGTTGGGGTGGGGGGCAAATGAAAGAGGAAGCGTGGGGAGGGGAGAGGGAGTGGAGTAGGAGATTACAATGTATGGCACAACTCTTGGAGGTAGGACACAAGCATAAGAGGAACTTTACCTAACAAGTGCAAACAATGTAATTAAATTCTTTCCACCCTCAGTGAACCTGAACCGATGAATAAATAAATAAATGCAGCAGCGATATCCCTTAAAAATTACATTTCAAAACACTTCCACAATAACCTATAGGTCAAATACATTAAAATTATATTGGAGTGCTAGTTATTAATTTTCAGGTAGTGTTAAGAACCAACACAGAAGTACCCTTCCTTCTATTCTATAATATGGAATATCTTTGATTAAAAAAGTGTAAATCTGAACAACTTGCTGACTCTTCAGTGTGCAAGCTTAACACAATACAAACTTATGATTGGAGTTGTTGTTTAATTATTCAATAATCCCTATAATTTCCTGAATACTATATACAACAGCATAATGTAAAAAAAAAAAAAAAGGAATTTGTGCACATTTATTTTGCTTTGTATTTGTTTTCATTTTTTAGGAGATACTGCCTCATTATTATATTTCAGAATATTTTGAAATTTAATAGCTAAGGCAAAGATGCCACAGTCAGAAGATAAGCAATCTCCTGACATTTGTAGAAGATAAAAAGAGTTAAACCTGGAAAAGGATACAGACAAAACAATGAAGATGTCCCATATTGCTCAACTTTGTAGCGTTGATGGGAATGTATCCTCTGAGGTCTCTGTTTTATTCTTGTGTTCGACTACTTAGGTTCAAGTTCACATGCACTATCATTCCATGATTTATGCTCACTGTTCTGGGAAAAAAAAGTGATATAGTAATTTAAGTACACAGAATATATTTATTATTCAATCACTAGATGGCAGTAAATGTGCAACTCTGAGGAACATCAACTCAAGAAGAGCTTGAAACGCGCACAGAGCTGTCACCGACAGCCTCGTCTCAGAGGCTAGCTAGAAGTCAGATATGTCCTATCCTAAGAAGTCACTACAGAGTATAAGGGAAATAAGATGTCGCTGCTCAGTAATGTAGCAAGAAATATCTTCAAACAGTAAATTAAAATACTTTATCTGAGGTAAACAGAGTTGGTACCTTCCCATTTATTATGGAGAAATAATGAAGAAATAAATAACATCGATCTGAATTTGTAGAAAGGGATAAAAGGCATGTATCTTGCTCACACACATCATAGATTTCCGCCTTACACACAGGAACGTTTTTTAAGTATGTAGCAGAGACTACCAACAATGCTAAATCCATTTACCAAGTAAAATTGAATTAACACATCGAGAGTAATGGTACAGGGATCCCATTGCATTACTTTTAATGTGACTGTGTCTGTGTATATTCTATAGCAAGATACGCTTCAGAAATAGGACAAGCTTCCCGTCGTATCTATATAATGAAGGAGAAGAGGAAAATGACAGTCCTGTTAAGTCAATATCTAATCCCATTTCTTATAAATTAGGCTTGTCAGCAGTCGCCACTTTACAGAAACCATAGCAATATAGTCATGGCAGTTTTGTCCTCTGTCCATCCAAAGTATATCTGGTGGAGATGTGATAATTCATCATTATTTGCAGATTTCCAAAGTAGAATAAATTTTAAAATAATTTTGAAGTATATACACACACACATATATATATATACCACCTATATATACACAAAATAAATACACATATAGTGTACTATTTATAGATCCAAGGTTCGTGGATATGCTGGTTGAGCATTGTTTAAGAATTATTAATATTCATTCCTTACAGGAATTGTATATTTCCTGGAACATATGGCAAGCAAAATTTGCGTAGGGCAGATGTCACAGTAACAGAGAGTCCACTGAAGCTTAAAGGCACTGGTTGGCCATCACTGTGCCATCTAAGTTTTAGCATTACTAGGCCAGATTTGCTAATTTTGAGGCTTACTTGACTATTATTGTTTGTGATACTGATGATTGTTTACATAGGGAGGAGAAAAAAATTGAAGACCTCACTTATGAAAATTCAAAATAATCAATTTTTTTCTTTTCCAAATTAGGATCAATCTTTCCTTTCACTTTGCTTACTGTGGTCGCAGAGGATTAGAAGGGCATTTTTCAGGCACTAGTTCAACTACTCAGGGAGATTTTTTTTTTTAAATGTGGTGCTCACATTCCCTTAAACATTATCAGAATTTACTGGATAGGAAAATGGGGAATAAAAGTGAAGGGAGTAATTAACTGTGTGGTGAAGATACTGAGCTTTAGCATACACACTATGTTTAAGTAAGTACTCTGTTTATAAAGATCACTTTGTCTCCCTGAGCTGAAATTCCTTTTACTTTTTTGTCTACAAATATGTATCAAAATGATGATCGTGATAACTAAATGAGTGAGTGAATGCTTATAGAATGCAAGCGTAGTTCTTTAAATATAGAGATGATGACACCCGAGTCAAGTTACCCAACCATTTCTAACTGATCATTTTCAGAAGGGACTAATGAAAGAGTATTTGTTTGTCTGTTTGTTTGTTTGTTTTTTTGTGTGTGCACACACATTACATTGAGTGTCACCAGGAAGAGGTAGGGAGATAATTTGAGAATACTGTTTTGAGATTCAGACTATGCCCAAGAAGAAGCAGATTAATTCAGACCTTGCCCAAGAAGAATGACAGAAACTCAAATTTCTTAAGGACCAGGAAGGAAGTAGGTAAGAATTTAGTCCACTGATAAGGAGAGGTCTACCTGACACAGAATATATTCTTTCTCCCTATATTCATCCCAAAGTAGTTATAATATGACCTTCATATAAGCCACACTTTTTGGCATGTTCTATATATATTAGCTCATTTAATCCTCACAATAATCAGGTCTATTTTTAGTTATTATTCTTAGCATGTCCATTTGTAAGAAGTTAGAGACTTAACAACATTTAAGTTACTTGAACCAGGCCATTCTAAAGGTAATTCAATGACAAGGACAGTTCCATCAGTTTCAATAATTAATGAACAATGAGGTGAACATGAGGGAAGAGGTATACCTGGGTATGTGAGGAGAGGAGCATTGTCCCCCATGGGTATTGGCAGAGTAAGGCTAAGTTTTCTAGAAGGGGTGATTTATAGCGTAAGACTGGAAAGCTGAATGGCAGAAAGCCGGGTGAGGAAGACGCCGGGAACATGCGATACCGTGAAGGCAGTTTCTGAACAAAAACATCAGGGAAAAACGTGAAAAATAAACAAACAATATGTTCCATAGGTGTAATCCCCCTACCACCCCTCCCTCTATCATCCCAACCCCCCTTCTGTGGTGAAGCCTATGTTACTTAGTAGGATGTAAGCATTCCAATTTGTACAAATAATCAGCACATTGAATCCTATAATGGCATAAATGTATTTATGATCTATGTACGAATGACTTAATAAAAAAAAATAATAAACAAACAAGCAAACCTAAATGATCAATGTTGTCGTCATGCAAAGCAGGAACTCACGAGTGATTGATAAGGAACTCAGAAGTGAAGGGGCCGGAAGAGAGTCCTTTCATCATTTTCTGTAGCAGCCATGGAGAAGTTATTACAGGGTTTACACAGTGGATCCACAGAGATAAAAGTCTTAGAAGATATATTTGAAATGGAAATACTGTTACAGGGAGACAATAAATTTTTGAAAGGTTGCTAAATTTAGGATAAGAGATTATAAAGTTATAAACTATGGCAGAAAGTAGAAAGGACACAGAAGATGTGACGTTCTGATGTCGGTAGTTTGAAGCTGCACACAACCATCAGGCAAGGCAGAGAACACAGTTCCCAGAGGTGAGGTTGTATTTCAGACACGATGTGTGAAAAGTATTTAGCTCATACATTAGAATTTGAATAGAATTAAGTTGTATCTTTCGTTTGAGAGCTATAGATTAGTCTTTCATCTTTCTAATTAGCCCCCCGGTTACTTCAGGAAGCCAAACGGGTTTTGTTCCTTGGGAAAAAAAAAAAAACCTGACCAAGTCAAATACATTTTTGAAATTTCTGAGATAAATCTCTGCAGCATGTCTTTTCCCTCCCTGTTGGCCTCAATTGCACTGCTAACCTCTTACGGATTCGCTCTGAAGGAAAAGGTCTCAAGGTGTCTGCCTGGCTGCTTTGAATGCTGGTGCTGTGGCACCCCGGTTTTAGAAATCCCCAATCCAGAGGAATTGAATGCTTCTGTTTGATCGATTGCTAATGGTAGGGCATTTTAACATATAGATGGCCACCCTCTTTGGATAGTTCAACTTACAATTTTTCAACTTTATGGTGGTTAAAAAAATACGAGGATATGCATGCCGTAGAAACTGTTCTTTGAGTACCCTTACAACTATCCTATTTTTCACTTTCAGTACAGTCTTCAAAAATTTTATGAACCAGTCAACACTTTAATATAAATTAGGCTTTGTGTTAGATGATTTTGTTCAACTGTAGGCATATGAAAGTAGTCTGAGCACATTGAAGATAGACCAGGCTATGATGTTCTCTGGGTTAGGTGAATTAAATGAGTTTTCTACTTATGATTAGATTATTGGGAAGTAGAGGAGCGTCTGTGGTGATGTGATTGATTGTCAGCTGACCCATCTTCTAGCCCACTCCCCAGTGAGATGTCTATGTGTTTACTTATTGGAAAGCGGGACTCATATTGCTCAAAACAGAAGCATCTGTTTTGTGATTGGGTTAGTCATGTAAGCATCACACACAATAAAAACCCCTTTTGTTTCATCCATATTTAATATTCCTTTAATGGTATGTTTTGCTATTTTATAAATATAGCTGTATAGAATTTTGATTTCCAGTTCTGTTACTCAGTAATTGTAACCTGGGCAAACCAAGTCACTTAACTTGTGCTTTAGTTTCTTAACCTGTAAAAGGGGACAAAAACATCTACCTCTTAGGGTTTTCTTATTAATTTTTTACATTTAAATGAGGTATTCCATTTAAAGCAGACTAAACACTGCATTATACATAGTCAGTATTTCATAAGTAACAACTTTTATTGTCAAGTTCAAGAAAGTCAACTAGGAAGTGGCAGGTTCAGAACATTGTACCACCGTAATCCTTTTTATTCTTCATTGTAGAATTTTAGAAACATCCAAGAACTCTCATGTTCATTAATTCTTTGCATCCACTAACAGTTTTTGGCTACAGGATTAAGTCACATATTACAGTTGAGGACCTGGAAGTTAAAAGAAATAAAGATTGCTCAAGGGTATAGAGATAGTAAAGATCTTTAAATCTTTTGTTTTTTCAGTCTCCTAGTGAAAGGTTGATTCTGCTTTACTGACTATGTGTATTAGAAGGATGCCAGCTTTGTTTTTCAATAACAGTGTATGAAAGAGGGGGTATTACTTTTGGGGGAGTACTCTTTTATTCAAGCATTCCTGTTAATTTTAATTAACTGAAATTCTCAGAGAAGGATGTGTTCTAGTGAGCTGAGAATTAATTAGATACAAAAGTCCTCCATTTTTAGTCCTTAATGAAGTAAAGTCTACATTAAATCCGTCAATTTCTTATGGGAGGAAGCAGAGAATAATTCATCATAATTTGTTCCTTCTCTAATATACAATGATCACCACTTTGGAGATTCCAGTTCTCATTATAGCTTGCAGATAGTGCAGTAGAAAGAGAGGTAAAAAGACTGAGTCCTGAACCCCTCTGGTCCCCCAATTCTCCTCCAACCAAGTCACCTTATCTCATCATGTGTACTTTACAAATGTCTCCTCTTTTAAAAATGAAATTCATGAGTCTGGTTAGTCATGCCCTCATTCTACTTTCTTGAAGGGTTCAGACCTATACCATGGTGGGCTTGTGCACCCCCAGCATGAACTGAGTTATCTCCCTCATAATTGCAGAGTGAGTTCCTATTTATAATAGTTCCTATTATATGAAGGTTTGGAGGAAGCAGAGTAGATATATTCCTTGTTTTAATAATTACTGGATCATCCCATCTTTTTATCATCCTATATAGCCCAGCACATGGTAATGACAATTCATTTAACAAATATGTATCAAGATTGCACTATAAGAGCAGGCAACTTAAGGCCTGAGATGTGAAGGAGGCACAGGAGTCAGCTACAGAAAAGGGAGGGAGAGACTATAACTTAGTTATAATTTAACTGAAACTGGGTAAGGGATAAGAGCCCACAGTCAAGCATGCTTTAGGATTTTGTGTCTAATGATTTTGCCCTTTTGCCAGAATTGGATAAAAAGAAGAGAGCTAGGAATGCCTTGACACTGGGAGTGACCCATAAATCCTGCGAATGTCGAATAATAAATTCTTAGGTTCTTTTACTCACAGCCCTACTGTAGACTTCACGACTGTTTCTCTTTCATTGCTGAAAAATTAGGGTACAGGCTGACATAAAAAAGGAAATAAACGTCTCTTCCTTTCTGCCCATTGGAAATCTGAAAGATTACCCATTTGTTTTCAGACTTTTAAAAATCAAAACATTATTGCATAACTAATTATTGAAATTCTCAAGATGAACTTGATGCTGAAACTGCTGCCCTTGGGTGTTGTGAGCCACCCACTCTGTACAGCAGATGAGTAACTACAAAAGAATGCACAAGTGGCTTCTTCCTAGTGCCACCCCAACATTTTCTGCATGTATAGGTTATTATTTTTCAAAAATACTGCCAATAGATATGAAGATATTTGGTAATCAGACCAATGATTCTTTCCTCTTCCGTTTTCTTGGTTAAAATAGAATGTACTATTGGGATGAAACAATTAGCATTATCTTTTGAACAAAATAGAAAAATACAAAATATTTGGCTTAAGTAGTCATACTTGACATTATCTGCTAATGATATTATATGATTTTAAAAGAAAGGATTTTGGAAACCATTTTGAAAGTGCCTGAAAGATTTCATCATTTTATTGAGAAAACACCTCCACTGATGCTTATGGCATTTTTACTTAATTGGCTATATATGTAAATGTGGGATATTTTGGATCGACATGTACATTTGTGGGTATGTATACGTATGTGTGTGCCTATATACAACTAAAAAGCTAGTTTTGTTTGGCAGTGTTTACTATCTTAACTAAACTTTCTAAGATCTCTTAAGTACAGGACAGAGTTCATTTTTGTTAAGTCCTATTAAGAGAAATAATGAAAAATTTCATGTATCAGATTGACCTTCTTCTAGGAGTACCACATTGCAGAGTTAATATTTTATATGTTCGCCCGTGTAAGAGCGCTCAGCTCAAATAGGCAACCAGGTCCTCTTCCACAAGGTGTCTTGAATGATGACATCTGTCAAATACTGGGGCTAATAAACACCGGGAACAAACGTGATAGTAAAAATACGGCAGCAGCAATTTCCCCCTTATCAGTAGAATGGTCATTTTATCCCCGGAGGAGTATTTTCAGAAGATGAAACTTGTTTGGGGTTTTATAATTCACTGTGCTTGTTGAGTTTTTACATACATATAGGGATCTGGATCCAAGCAGTGGTGTCAAATATGTGTGTTTGTAAGTATGCTGATGGGAATGACCCCGAAGAGAGGGAATACTTGAGGGTGTAGGAGAGCAAAGGGTGAATTGTTGTAGCTATCTCCTGGAGTAGAGGAGGAAGTATGTAACTTTATCCTCATGTCAAGGTGGGGGAAACACTTTGAACAGGAGAATGGCCAGTTCCCTGATTCTATTAGAAGAAAAGGCAGAGTACGCGGGCACAGACACAGCAGGTGGAAACCTGAGCCAAATCTTGGCTTCTTCAATACTTTCAGTGAAATGAGAAGCAACTCCTGTTAATACACGATTGGGTTAGTGAATCCCTCTCAAAGGTCCCCTGTTGGCTTGATGTTCATGGAGTTCCTATGGACACCGCACAAGGAACTGGACACCGCACAAGGAACTGGACCCGCGCTCCTCTGCCTCGCACACTCTGGAGTCCGGGTAGTGCCGGTGCACGTGGCTTCAGCCTTTGGCCACGTCACTTCCCGGCGTCACCGAGAGGCGGAGCATCCCCGCGGGGCGCACCCTCCTTCGTCCCCGGGTCACGCTCCGTGGGGATGCCCAGCTGACCGCGGGGCGTACCAGTCGCTTCCTGTTCCTGGGCGTCCGCCTCGCCTGGGAAGAGGAACCCCCACGGCTACAAAACCGCCCTGTGGGGTGAGGGTAAACGGCCAGACCCGTAGCACGCACAGTGCCGCCAAATTCTCCTCCAGCGTCGCGGTGGGAACCGAACCATCCCGCGCAGGCGCAGAGCGGAGGCCATTGTGAGCCGGGGCGGGGCAGGGCAGAAGTGCTGGGGCGGAGCCGAGGCAGCTCCTGCGCGCAGGAGCAGAAGTAGCGACCGCTGTTGGTGGGCGGTGGGGTTGCAGGGCAGAGCGTCTTGAGAGAAGCTGGGAAGGAGCCTCACAATTTTTGAAAAGTTTCTTTGAACCTTTTTTCCTTTTTTTTTTTTTTTAATAGATGTTGACTTTGGGACCATCACATTTGAGGGAACAACGAATTCCTTTATCACCTTTATCACAGGTTTTTACAGTGGCAAGGCCACTACAGCTCAACTGAGGTATTAACTAGACTGGAGAGGAAATTGTCCATGAATGGGCAAAATTGCTCTTTCTTTCTTTTCTTTTTTTTTCTTTTTAAAAAAGTAACTCTTATAGAAGCCTCAGCTTAGTACCCTCTTCACCCTCCCTTTTTTTTTACATCCTTTTTTTTTTTAAAAAAAAGATTTAAAGGAGTACCTAAAATTATAAGGTTTCTCAAGTATGTGCTCTGAGGAAAAAGCAGGGAGAGAAATATCATTTCTTATTTTTAACAGGGGGAATTAAGTCTCTTATTTGTATTGTCCTTTTACGGACAGAAAACAGTGATCTGGGAGAATTTCTTAATGTTATAAATTCATTTTTAATTGTACTTGGTACGTTTAACTTGAATGCCAATGCATGAAGTCAAGTTATACCCAGTTCTACATAGATGAGGATGGTGTCCAAAAGACCACCAGGATGGTTAACCAGCAGACAGGCCAGGTCTGCTGGACAGGTCAGGCTTATGCCTCCCATGATCGGTACTACACAGGAGTCATACATATCCAGCAGGATTGGGAGAAAACTGTATATACAGAGGGTGCAAAAAAATTTATACATATTTTAAAAAGAAAAAAATCCTACTAAAATTGTAATACTCAAGTCACGTTTGACTTTTGCAATTACAAGAGATATAAAATACAATGTACAAGATAAACATCAGTATGTATTATTACAATTTTAATTCTAATTTTAATTTGTTGGCTAATATTCCAGAGAGGCAGAATGAGAGCAAGCAAGCTGTCTGGGGTCTTTTCTTATAAGGGCACTATCCTGTCATGAGGGTCCCAACCTCATGACCTCATCTAATCCTAATCCTGATCCATAAAAGCCCTATCTTTAAATACTGTCACACTGGGATTAGGCTATCAACATATGAATTTTGCTGAACACACATAATCAGTTCATAATGAACTAATGAATCATAATGGTGATTTTTGTCCAGAAGGGAAAATAAAATATATTTGAAAAACCCTGAAGACTGTCATACTGGTATATAAAAAAAAAAAAAACTCCACTAAGGGTGGTCTGTTGCTTCCCAGAGAAGACTCTTTGTATCTTGGAAAATGAGGGTGTTAGTGATGACTAATAGCCCACAGTGGAGGAGTTGCAGTGAGTAACCCAGAGGCGGGGAGAAGGAACACATTTCCAAAGTTTATTCTCAGGGTCCCTGGAACCTGCCACCCATGTAGCTGCAATTTGCATGTATGATCACCAACTCTATATTCAGTAGAAGATACTGAAAATAGCCTCCTAAGTGGTGGTCCACAAAGCCAGCAGCTGTGAGGGGCAGTTAGGCTGCCATAGAGCTTGGGATGGAGAACTCATGTTGGAGAATGATGGACACAGTTTGGGGACTGTCACTGCAGAGCTTGAAATACTAATTAGGGAGAGCATCTGGCATCTGTGCATTGCAGAGACAAACCTTTGAGCTGCATTTGATGAGGAAAGAAAGGAATTGCACCGTCAGCTAAACAGTGCCATTGCTCATGAAGTGAGTGTAAATGTGATATTATCTCCTTGTGTCGTCATCTGATGTTTTACTGATGTCTTACTAATGAGTAATAAAAAAGATTCTGATAAATTTGGCCTGATGTTCTAAAATTAAATGAAAAAAATAAATTGGGAATGTGATAATTTTGTCTATGGCACCTTAGGGATAATAATTTGTCACATATCCTGCCACTTGTGTTGTGTGAAACGTGTCCTAACACAGGTTTAACCTGCAGCTGACATATGGATGGCTGATTTAAAGTGCCAGTTTCATCTCTGCATTGTCAAATATCACCAATTCCGGTGATTTTATTTGCTATTGATGGCATCATTAGAAAAGCCTATTTGTTTATTATAGAAAAATTTGTTACTAAAGAAAAAGAGAATAAATGAAATATAACCTTCACTCCCAGTAGTAAAAGCCATGGTTAATATTTTATTTACTCTCAGTGCTTATTTTAGCCATAAAATGAATACATGCATGTATATTCATAAATAATTGTTCATGAACTTTTAGAATTAGATTTTATGGTACTTCATTAAAAATCAGATTCATTCTGCTTTTCAAACTGGCTTTATATAAGCTATTCCCTGTGTTATTAAATATTTTTAGAAAACATGACATTTTAAAATAATCTCAATAGGATTAACATGCAATTATCATTCCTCCTCTTTTTGGTATATTTTAATTATTGCTTTTTGGCATACTTACCACTAATCTCAGAATTATTACACTAAAGATTTACATGGTATCTCATGGGTCTCCAGGTTGGGTAGAACCTCAGAGGTGACTGAGGTTCTAAGCCTAAAACAGGTTTAAGTTGCAGCTGATATGTGGATGGCTGATTTAAAGTGCCAGTTGCATCTCTGCATTGTCAAATATCACCAAGTGGGTCTCTGTTCAATACACCTTCAGCAAAAGGTCAGACAGAGAGGGGTTCAAAAACTTAACAGCAACACCAGTAAAAATAATCACTAGTATTGGAGCCCATAATGTGTACAAGCCTCATTCTGCGTGGTTTACATGTGTGATTTCAACTCATCACAAAGCACCCTGTGAACAATAAGTACTAATAAGCCTATTTTAAAAATAATTAATATAAGGCATAGGAAGCTTAAGTAATGACCCATTGTTAAATAGACAAGTAGGATCAAGAAGAAAAGGGGCATGAACCTAGCCTGGCTGGTTCCAGGAGGAGTCTTCTTTAATCATTTCTTAACTTAGTCTCTGAGCAGAGTGAACGAATATCTAGAAAGGGTTAGACTGTCTAGAATAACATTTCTTCAAGTAAACCCTCACCTGGCCTCATAGATATATGTTCCATCTTAGGTTCTATATGATAGATAATGTGGATAGTCTCACAAGCCCTACTGAATGCCACAGGAAGGACATTGACTTTGCCATTGCAACTTTATAACATTATGAATAAACCTTACGATTTAAAACAACAAAACTTGCTCTGCTCTTCTCACAGCAGCCTTCATGCATATATGTGTTCAAATTTATTCAACAACTATTAACGAGCACTTTTGGGGCACTGGTTGTTGAAGGACAGTTCTGCTCTGATGCCCTGGAGACCTTAGTGTCTGCACTTTGCACGTGGTCTCCGCAGGAGTTCCCCTCCTCAGAATCTCCTTGTTCCTAAACACACAGGTGACATTTCCCAGCCTCCCTCACGCCTACATGTAGTCATTCCCTCCTGAACATTAGCCAATGAAATGAGAGCTGAATTAATGTGTGCGACATCCAGTCCTAGCTCTTCAAAACTCCCATGTGCAATCACCATCATTATTGCCACCACCACCATCATCATTACCATCAATATTGTAACTTAATCACGCACTCATGTTTATTCACCAAATTGAGTGGCTACCAGGTGCAAAGATTGGGTTTACACTCTTGTAGAGCCTCCATTTTGGAAGGGAAGAAGACAATACACAATCAAAATGAATGTTGAGTGCAGGTTTGTGTGGAGGTACTTGCTGTTTTAAATAAGATGGTCAGGGAAGGTAACTTTGGGTAGAGAACTGTGGACAAAGTAAGACTTTAGTACAATATCACAACCAGCATATTACAACTGATACAGTCAAGATGCAGAAAACTTCCATTCCCACAAATTGAGAAATTTCAGTATGTGTTAAATTTTTCAAATGTGTTTTTCCTCTCTTAACTAGATGTTATTTTTTAGAACAGTTTTAGGTTCATAGCAAAATTGAACAGAAAGTAAAGAGATGTCCCATATACTCCCACACATGTAAAGCCTTCTACACCAGAGTGGGAGGAAATATTTGGAAAAATATATCTAATAAAGCACTTCTATCCAAAATATGCAAAGAACTCTAAGTGGTATGTTTGTTAAAGTGTAGGGAAAGCAACATCGGCACATCATTATCCTCCAAAGTCCATAGTTTGCATTGGAATTCTCTCTTCTTGTTGCACATTTTATGGAGCTTGACACATATATAATGACATGGGCCTATCATACTATCATACAAAGTATGATATGGTGTGATGTTGTGCACACAACACACACACACACACACACATACATAGTATGCAATACTATAATTTTACTGCCCTTAATATCCTCTGTGCTCCATCTATTCATCCATCCTTCCCCCCAAACCTCTGGACATCACTGATCCTTTTATTGCCTCTAAAATTGTTTCCTCTCTAGAATATCATATAGCTGAAATCATGTGTGTTAGTATCACCAAATCTGCATGTAGCGTTTTCAGATGGGCTTCTTTCACTTAGTGATATGCATTTAAGTTTCCTCCATGTCTTCTCATGGCTTGATAGCCTATTTCTTTTTATCACTGAATACAATTCCATTGTCTGGTTATAATATTGTTTGTTTATCCATTCACGTGCTGAAGAACATTTGCTTTCAACTTCGGGTAATTATGAATAAAATTTGCATAAACAACTGCGTATAGGTTTTTGTGTGGGCATAAGTTTTCAGCTCAGGAGGGTAACTACCAAGGTGAGTGATTGCTGGATTGTATGGCAAGACTCTGCTTAGTTTCATAAGAAATTGCCAAACTGTCCTCAAGCAGCAACACCATTTTGTAACAACAATGATGAATGAGAGTTCCTGTGGCTCCACTTGCTCACCAGCATTTGGCACTGTTAGTGTTATGGATTTTGGCCATTCTAATTGGCATATGTCATTGACACTTTCAATTTGAAATTTCCTAATGTTATAGAATATGGAACATCTTTACTCTCTGTATATATTCCTTGATAAGATGTCTGTTCAGACATTTTGCCCATTTTTAATGGCAGTTCCTTTTCTTATCATTGAGTTTTAAGAGTTCTTCATATATTTTAGATAATAGTTCTCTGTTAGATACACCTTTTCCAAATATTTTGTCTATGACTTGTATGCTCATTCTATTGATAATTCATTTTGCAGAGGAGAAGTTTTAGCAATTATTTCTTTCATGGACCATGCCTCTGGTTTTGTGTCTTAAAAAGTCATCACCATGCCCAAAGTAGTCTAATTTTTTCCCCTATGTTATCTTCTAGGAGTTTCATAGTTTTTCACTTAGGTATATAATCCATTATAAACATTTAAGTTCATAATCCATTTTGAGTTAATTTTTGTGAAGGATGTAAGATATGTTTGTAGAATTATTTTTTCACGTGGATGTCCTCTTGTCCCCACACCATTTGTTGAAAGGTCCTACCATCATATTGCCTTTGTTTTCTTGTCAAAGATTTGTTGGCTATGTAAGGCTGTGTCTGTGCTCTATAGTCCATTCCAGTAATCTGTTTTCTTTCACCAATGCCACACTTTTTATTGCTGTAGCCTTATACAAAGTCTAGAAGTTGGGTAATGATTTGATTGTGTTCATTTGATTTTGTTCTCCTTTTATATTATATGGCTCTTTTGAATCTTTTGCCTCACTCTATAAACTTTAGAATCAGTTTGTCAATATCCACGAGACAGTTTATTGGAACTTTGATTTGGATTGTGCCTACAAATCAAATCAGAAATACCAAATACCTTGACAATATGAGATCTTTCTATTCATGAACATGAGCTATCTTTCCATTTATTCCATTATATGATTTCTTTTTATCAGAGTTTTATGGTTTTGTTCATATAAATCTTCTCATCCATCCCCAATTCTGACCCCTGTTTAGCATGCTGTGCACTATGAAGGGTCAGCGATGCCCCCATGTGCTCTAAGGAGCTTTCCCAGCCATTTCTCACTCCACTCCAAAGAAAGTACAGGGACTATTGTTATTCATTTGTATTTTTTCTGATTCTAACTCTTAGCTCCTTTAAGGAAAAATCTAGCTAATTTATCCCTATAATCACAGAGTTTCACTCTAGCCTTGACCCAAAGATAGCAGTGAGTAGATATAATTTTAAATACATTTCTATATGCTAATGTCTGGACTAAGTGGGGTGGGAAAGCTGTGGAAGAAATTAGTTGTTCAGCATTAAAATCCTACCCTCAGGCAGGCTACTAGGTCTGCATGTTTACAGAGACCTCAGTGATTTTGTGTTTTCTTGCATTTAAAGAAACCCCAGGCACATGGGATTTTTCCTCTCCTCACATTGTAGTTTGAGAAAATTGAGATGGAGCCCAGGCACATAAGAGCAATTTAAGTAGTGAACCAATATCAAGAACAGAGCCACACTTTCTTTGATATAGATGAGAATGTCAAAGTATTTTTTATATAACACTTATTTCATCTGAATTAATTTATTAACTAAAAAGATGTTTGAGCAGAGACAATGGTTATTGTCAAAAAAAAAAAAAGAGGAAAGAAAAAAATAACCCAGTGGATATTAAATACCTCTGGATTTATTGACTTTTTTCTTTTTCATTTGAAGGAATATCAATTGCAAAACTAATTAAAAATTTCTCCATTTCTTCCATGAAATCAAATAAAATTAAATTCAGACTGTAAAATATAACTATAACCCTAAAGTAAGATCAAGAACACAATTATTTGCTTAAAAAACATCATTTGCCTTCCATTCTGGTTGCTAAGTGAGAATGCATTTCAAAGCCTTGGGGACAATAAAACAGGCTTTCTGAAGATTGTTAGAATTTCCAATTTCAGAGTATGTTTTCCCAAACATCGATTATGAAGCAATGAAAACTTCAACCTCCCTAACTACCATAAAATGAAATCTTTCCCAAATACACGAACAGCCCATCAGAGTAGCATTTCAGGTTCCTCTCAAAAAAGCTGGGCGAGAGTTTCTGCTAATGCAAAAATTACTGACAGGTGAGGGGAGACAGAGCTGGTGATGGGAAAGTTGGTAGGGGGTGCTTCCTCAGGGCTGTGCCCACCTTTCCACAATCAGAGCTCTCCACACAAACCCCCAGTAGGTCTAATGCTGAGAGAGCTCACAGTAGGACACCAGAACAAAGTCTGCCTTTAAATATGGGAATTATTCCTAAAATGTCTTTGTTGACAGCTGGTGAGGCACAAAATAAACACAGGCCTATTTGCAAGTAAGCAAGAATTAGCATAATCAGCAGCTGCAGCCTTACCCACGGACATAGAACTATAAAGAACCTCATTCCTTCTGAAACCAAGTTAGGGAAGGGACCTGCATGGAATAATGAGCTACCACCTGCCAGTGTCCAGCAAACCAGACCAAGAAAGAGCCCTTGGCTACTGGCCTAAGCATGCTCTCTAAACTTTTCTAGTTAAAATAGAAACTAATCTTAGAATAATAATGCGGCACTCCATGGAATAAAAATAAGTTTCCTTTGCAGATAAGAAATGTTTTAAAATAGAAGATTGCTTTTATTCTCCAACCATCTAAAATCTAACAGATAATTTTCAGAGTCATCTGTAAAGAGGGTTTATTAAAAATATCCCAGAGGATATCAAAATACAAGAGCAAACAAGCAGGGATCTGAGAAAATAATGATTTTAAATTTTGCTCTGGATGAATGCCAGCCAGCGCACCCACTGAGACTATGTTTTCCAAACCTGGGGGAAGTTAGTCTTGGTGCCCATAATTAGAAATGGAACATCATGCAACGTTACCCTCATATTTTCTGCACAGTCTTAACTCCTAACTCCTACTTTCTGATGCTTGAGTGAAATTATTTGCACACTCAAGACAAATATGTACTCTCCTCTCAACGGAAGTGGGAACATTTCTTAAGAAAATAGCTTTTTATTGATCAAAGCCTGTGACAGCAAATGGCATATAGAGGGCAACAGAGCTACAATCAATCAGTCTCTCCCTCTGTCTCTGTCTCTTTTTTCTCCCCCTCCTTCAAAATCACCATTGTGCAAACCAGTGCAGACCTTTTGGCTGCAAATTTCTGAGTTTTGAAGCTTATCATTAAGTCCCTTTATTCAAGACAAACTTTTGTGAAATCCGGTTTTATTGTGTCAAATTTCATTAAAATAAAAGAGCTTGCTTAAAAGTCTTTCTCCCTTTCAACCCATTTCTGCTAAAACTGTGCTCTGATTTCCCTGGCCTTGTCTCATAGGCCACAACTTGTTACAGGTTCCCTTTGTGCGCCTCACAAAGCTCCCAGAGCTGCTGGGATCACAGTCCCAGAAACATGACCTTTCCTTGTGCGGTATAATCAGCAGCTCTGCTGCCTTTCTCCCCAACACTGTGGAGGCAACTCGCCCCTGTAGAGTCCTTCCCACCTCAGTAATGGAATGTAGGTAACTTAAAAATAAACACGAACCAGTGCCCCCAATCCCAGGAAGCACTGGATGTCAAGGCCAGCCCCAGTGTAGCTCTGGGTAAGAAGTGACATAGAGGACGGGTGTTAGTACTACCTAATGGCTTCATTTCATTTGCTTTTTTTTTTTTTTTTTTTTTTTTTGCATTTTGTAGATGTCAGAAAAAAACAGAACTCAAACTCGCTTAGGTTTTTTTAAAAGGGCAAATTTATCAGTCCACATGTAAGTTCAGGGCTTGACTAGTTCTTGGGGCTCAAATAATGTAAACAAGGCTTTGTTGCCTTACTATGCCTTTATTTTTTCTTATTGCAAAACAACACACCATTGCATGGAATAGTTGAAAAATAGGAGTAAGTACAAAGAAGAAAATAAAATTTGTAAGTTATTTCAATATTCAGAGGAAAGCAGGGTTATAATCTTGGCACTTTTTTTTTTAAAGTCTTTTGTTCTTTGCAAAAATGCATTTAGGGCTGTGGTAGCCAGAATTCTAATTTGGCCTCCATGGATCCCACTCCCTGGTGTGGCTGGAGCCTATGGAAAGTTATACTATCTGGAAAAGGTGAAGGAGTTTTACAATGTGATTGAGATCACTAATATGTTGACTTTGAATTAATCAAATGGGAGAAAACCCATGGTGGGCCTGGCCTGTGCAGGTGAGCCCTTCCTGAGGGGAGTTAAGTATTGCCTGTGCTCAGACACCTGAAAAGTAGAAAGAAAAGGACTCTGAAACCCCACAGCTGACTCCCAAGCACAAAGAGCCTGCCTAGGACTGAGGTTGAATCAAGAGAACAGAGAAACATCCTGGTCCCCATAGCAAGCCAATGCAAAGACAACTTGTGTATTCATTTTGTAAAAAGGCTATGTTGCCCAGTTTGATGAAAGCATTTCAAATTGTGTGTAAAACCAGCACATTGTACCCCATGACTGCATTAATGTACACAGCTATGATTTAATAAAAAAAAAAGATGCATACATGCAGAGGAATAGTACTAAGTAATAGCAGAAAACAAATGAACTATAAATGTAGCAATATCCAGCCCAATTCATAATTGCTAGGTTATGGAAGAAGCCCAAATACCCATCGACCCATGAATGGATCAATGAATCACACAAATAAAAGTAAACTTGAACCAGTTAAAAAAAAAAAAGAAAAAGAAAGGCTTTCAATATTTTCCGGTTTTAGTACCAGGGTATTGCTTGCTTTCTAGAATGAGTTTGGAAGTATGCCCTTGTCTTCAATTTTTTAGAATAGTTGGAGTAGAATTGGTATTAGTTCT
>CAUYQV010069867.1:0-11918 GCA_963574575.1 Galagoides demidoff
GCTGCAACCAAAAAATGGCCGGGCGTTGTGGCGGGCGCCTGTGGTCCCAGCTACTTGGGAGGTGGAGGCAGGAGACTCGCTTGAGCCCAGGAGTTGGAGGTTGCTGTGAGCTGTGATGCCATGGCACTCTACCCAGGGGGATTGCTTGAGGCTCCGTCTCAAAAAAAAAAAAAACTAAGTGCCCTTAGCTAGGTAGGAAAAGGGAACCCCTGCACCAATACAATGGCGCCTTTTGGAACCTAGGGTAGAAAGTGCAGCCAGGCCTCACCAGGGATTGGAGATAGAACCTCGGAAGTTCTTTTCTATCTGTCCTTGGGGTACATGGTTCTTATCTCTGCTAGCTGTTCTTTCCTGCCTCTGCATGTTCTTGTTATTTTCTTATCCAAACAGTCCTCCCTCCAGCCCAAGTCTACATGACCTTTCCATTTCAAGGACCTACCTGGCCCAACTTACGGTCTTGATGTCTAGTTCCAAATACTTGAGAGGGAGACCATGATAACCCAGCTAGTCCCCCTGACTGTGGCCAGGGAGGAACAAGACCTCAGAGAAGACATGTGGTCAGTGAAGATATCCAGAATATGTTTCCTTGACTCTCTTCCCCACCCCCTCTCTCATACAGTGTCTGAGTCCTTCTTACCTGCAGCTGCGATGTATGGCCGGAGGCTGTGGGCGGCTGCTCCAGGGACCCGAGAGCTGCTCCCTGGGCTGTGCCCAGGCAACCCAGTGTGCCCTGTGCTTGCGGCGTCCCCACTGTGGCTGGTGTGCCTGGGGGGGCCAGGATGGGAGTGGCCGCTGCATGGAGGGTGGACTCAGTGGCCCCCGTGATGGTGAGAGGTGTTTAGGTGTAGGGCAAGAAAGGCTGGCCCTTAGCTGGGGTCTGGTGTGGAGAACATGGGGGTGCTGAGCCAAACCCAGAGGTGGGGCTCAGGAAGTAGGAGTGGGGAACTGGGTGGCTAGGGGTGGGTGGTGCAGAGGTGAAGCCCTGTATCTTGGTACTAGGACTGACATGTGGACGTCCTGGGACCTCCTGGGCCTTCCTGTCCTGTCCCCCTGAGGATGAGTGTGCAAATGGGCACCATGACTGCAATGAGACACAGAACTGTCATGACCAGCCCCATGGCTACGAGTGCAGCTGCAAGACAGGCTACACCATGGACAAGTGAGGCTACAGGCCAGGGCCTGGGTGGGTGGAAGAGCAGGCCCAGACAGACTAGGGTGAGGTCTAGAGCAAAGCAGGATGGGAGAAAAGGAAGTCTAAGGCAGGAAAGTGGTGAAATTTGTCCAGGAAGGGTGTGCATGGTTGGCTTGGCCAAGGAGGGAAAGAGGTGGTGAGCCAGACCAGGGATAAGTGAGTTTAATACGTGCTCCAGAAGGAGGGTTGTGGGCTGTGGTGAGCTAGACCCTGAAGAGGAGATAGTGACTAAACAGACCAGGGAAGAGCAACTAGTTGAGAAGGGAGTTGAATAATGGTGGGGGCCTAGGCTATGGAGGTGTGAGGACGATGACGGGGCCACACCTGCCCTGACCCCCACTACTCCGGCAGTGTGACAGGGCTTTGCCGTCCAGTGTGTGCCCAGGGCTGTGTGAATGGCTCATGTGTGGAGCCTGACCATTGCCGCTGCCACTTCGGCTTTGTTGGTCGCAACTGCTCCACAGAATGTCGCTGCAACCGCCACAGCGAGTGTGCTGGCGTGGGGGCGCGTGACCATTGCCTGCTCTGCCGTAACCATACCAAGGTGGGTTGCCTGGGGCCTCTGACCCCTGACCGCAGGACCCAGGCCCTTGCTTGCCTTCATCCCATGCTTAGGCACCTTGAGCCTCATTCTGAGCCCGGATAAGCCAGGGGTGGGGGAGCAGTGGCAGAGCCCTGGCTGGGGAGATGTAGGAAGACTTTGGGGCTGCCATCTTGTTTTGAATCACAGAAGGACAGCCCTGGAGTAGTGGTCAGAACGGGTGCAGGGCCAGGGAAGGCGGGCATATGGGGAAGATTTGGGATAGTATAGGGTAGAGCTTTTTGAGCTAAGGACTTCAGGAGGCAAAGTTTCTAAGTGAAGGCAGGGGCCAAATCACAGGCTGGCTAGGATTGTCCAAACCATTTACTCAAGCTCTTGCTGTCCTCCTGCGTCTACCAGAACCTACCCCCAGCAATTACTCTCTAACCTCCCTGACAACCTTGTCCTGGGTTCCTAGGGCAGCCACTGTGAGCAGTGCCTCCCACTGTTCGTGGGTTCAGCTGTGGGGGGCGGGACCTGCCGGCCCTGCCATGCCTTTTGTCGTGGAAATAGCCACATCTGCGTCTCCAGGAAGGAGCTTGAAATGGCCAGGGAGGAGCCAGAAAAGTATTCTTTGGATCCAGAGGAGGTGAAAGAGGCTGAGTCCCCAACTGAGGGGGGGGGGGGGGGAGGGGGGAATGTGGACTTCTGGGTCTGAGGGAGGAGGGGGCTGGTTCATGCTTTTTTGTGATTGCCCTGTCTTTCTTTGGCCAGATTGAAAACTGGGTGACAGAGGGTCCTAGTGAAGACGAGGCTGTATGCGTGAACTGCCAGAATAACAGCTATGGGGACAAATGCGAGAGCTGCCTCCATGGCTACTTCCTTCTGGATGGGAAATGCACCAAGTGAGAGGAAGGGCGTCCAGAATCCTCATCTTTCTCATTAAGAATAGCTCTGGATCCAGACCCCCGCTCCCCACAGTCCTCTGCCCTTAGTCAGTAGAGGATGAAATCCCCAAGGACCCCTCAGTCTGGGGCAGGGCTGGGGGGAAGGAAGTAGACTTCAATGCAAATGTTCTCCCTCCAAGGCTTGTGCTGAAATGCAGGCTAAAGAGCAGCCCAATTGAGACTGGTGGGCAAAGAGAGGGTGGCTGAGAGGAGAAGCTTTGAAACAACCTCCCCATTCCATTTCCTTTCTTCTGCATGTTCTTTGGAGTCAGTCTATCTTGGGTTCTAATCCTGACTGCTACTTAACTGCTCTGTGAGCTTGGACAAATGGCTTGACATACATGAGCCTCAGTCTCCTTTTCTGGGCTATCGCGCAGAATTGAGCTCACATATGCAGCATCCAGGCTGGGCCCCCATGGGTCTGTAACCTTCATCTTCTTTCCCATCCTCAGATGCCAGTGTAATGGCCATGCAGACACATGTAATGAGCAGGATGGGACAGGCTGCCCATGTCAGAACAACACAGAGACAGGCACGTGCCAGGGAAGCTCCCCCAGTGACCGCCGAGACTGCTACAAGTATCAGGTGTGGCTGGAGAAGCAGGTTATGGGCTGGGGGGTCCCATACCCCAAAGAGGTCAGAGCTGGGATGAGGTAACCAGGTCTGGGAAGGACCTGTAACATGGTCTTGGGATCAAGGTCAGCTGGATAGATTGTTCCTGAGGCCCAGTCAAGTTTTAGGCCTAGTGATGCTGGGGACCTAGATATGAGCCTCTGGGAGGCTCTCCATTTACAAATAGTCATAACTTGAAGGTTCCAAATGTCACAAAATGTATCTCATAGTAGCTTAGGCAAGAAAAGAAAATGTATTGGCTCTCAAAACTGAGATCCAGATTCTGCCTTTAGGAATGGCTGGATCTAGGTGCTCGCTCACACAGTGACATCTGGAGTCTCTGTTTCCTTGATGTCTTTCCTTTGATACTGCTTTTCTTTTTATTAGCTTCTTTCTCAGGCAAGTTCTCCCCAGGTGGTAGCCCCCATCTGATGGCCTGAGGCTAACAGGGGATCTCAGTTCTGATACTCAGATTCAAATTGCTCCCCCCCCCTTTTTTTGAGAGTCTCACTATGTTGCCCTTGGTGGAGTGCTGTGGTGTCATAGCTCATAGCAACCTCTAACTCTTGGGCTCAAACAATTTTCTTCCCTTAGCCTCCCAAGTGACTGGGACGACAGGTACCTGCCACAGCTCCTGGCTATTTTTTTTTTCTTTTTTTGGGGGGGTTGTAATTGTCATTATTGTTTGGCAGGCCTAGGTGGATTTGAACCCGCCAGCTCCAGTGTATGTGGCTGGTGCCCTAGCCGATGAGCTACAGGTGCTGAGCCCACCCTTTTATTCTTCAGGGGAGTTCCTGGAGCACTTGTACTGGCCACCTAGCTGGTTGCCATGTTGGAAACTCACTTCCCATGAGAAGGCTTTCCCATGCTGCCTTCTTGCTGCCCCCATGGTTCCACCCATTTTTTCTTCCTAGTTCCAGAGGAAAGAGAAAGGCCCTTGCTCTCAGTCTTCCATACCTATTTGCAGAAACAGCATCACTGCAAAGATGTAATTCCACCCAAAATGACAATAGTTTTACAACTTTACTGACCCCTAACATTTCCATGCTGGATCACAATTTTTACTTTCTTTTTTTTTTGAGACAGAGCCTCAAGCTGTCCCCCTGGGTAGAGTGCTGTGGCATCACAGCTCACAGCAACCTCCAACTCCTGGCTCAAGCGAGTCTCCTGCCTCTGCCTCCCAAGTAGCTGGGACCTCAGGCACCTGCCACAACGCCCGGCTATTTTTTGGTTGCAGCGGTCATTGTTGTTTGGCGGGCCCTGGCTGGATTCAAACCTGCCACCTTAGGTGTATATGGCTGGCACCTTAGCCACTTGAGCCACAGGTGCCGAGCCACAATTTTTACTTTCTTGATGAGCAAAAGACCTGTTGGCTTCTACCAGAAAGTCCCAGAGATTAGTTAGACTTCCTCCTCTAGCAGATCTGTTGGCCTAAAGTAGCCATTTCTTTTTCTTTTTCTTTCTTTCTTTTTTTTTTGAGATAGAGTCTCATTTTGTTGCCTTAAGTAGAGTGTTGTGGTGTCACAGCTCACAGCAACCTCAAACTCTTGGGCTTAAGCAATTCTCTTGCCTTAGCCTCCTGAGTAGCTAGGACTACAGGCACCCACCACAACGCTTGGCTATTTTTAGAGACGAGGTCTCACTCTGCTTCAGGCTGGTCTTGAACCCAGAAGCTCAGGCAATCCACCTGCCTCAAGAGCTGGGATTAGAGGTGTGAGCTACTGTGCTGGCATCTTTTTCTTTTTTTGAGACAGTGTCTTACTTTGTTGCCCTGGGTAGAGTGCCATGGCATCATTGTATCTTATATTAACCTCAAGCCCCTGGACTCAAGGGATTCTCCTGCCTTAGCCTCCTGAGTAGCTGTGACTACAGGAATGTACCTGTAGTCACAGGTAGTTTTTTCTATTTTTAGTAGCTCCAGGGGTCTTAGTCTTGTTCAGACAGGTCTCGAATTCCTGAGCTCAAGCAATACACCTCCCTCAGCCTCCCAGAGTGCTAGGATTACAGACAGACGTGAGTTGCAGTGCTCAGCCTGAATGCGATTTCTTTCAGTTTTAATAAGAATAGCAGTGACAGCTTAGTATCTATAGAGTACCTGGTGCCACCAAGCTGGGAGTTGTGCTGTGGAGACAGTGGCAACAGCACAGATGTGGAAGGCTTGGCAGGGCTATACTGGGGCCTTGGTAAGGTGCAGACATAAGAAGAAAACATGCTCAGAAACATTAAATGGCATGTTCCAGGTGAGGCAGCCTGGGTTCGGAGTCTGGATTGACTGTGGTCTGATCCCAGAGCTCTAGTGGTTTTTGCTAAGCTATAGGAATCATAATAGCTATTTAATCCACCCATCCACTTATTCATTCCACACATATTTATCGAGTGCCTACTATATCACACACACCTGGGCAAGGCACTGGGGACACAGGAAGGAGCAAAGCAGGAAAAATGTTCTGTCTTCAAGGAGTTTATTCTTGCATGGAGGAGTCCAGCAGTGAATACATGAGTGAGTCAGATGCAGTGTGTTAGACAGTGATGAGCAGCTAGAAGGAAAATGAAGTGGAGAGAAGGCTAGGCTATGTTAGGGAGTGGAGAGGGTAGATACAGTGGCAAAGGAAGAGCAGTGAGCAGGGGGCACTTGAGTTAGGACCTGATGGTGTCGACCATGCAGACATGTGGGAGAATAGCCAACCAGGCAGAGGATCAGCCATTACAAAGGCCCTGAGGTGGGAGTGTGCATAACCGTCCAGAAACAGCCAGGCAGGTGGGCGAGGCTGGTTGATTGCACGCCTGTTGCCATGTAGGTGATTTGAGCAATCCACAGTTGCTACCTGTGTGCAGTCTCAGGTTCTGTGATGTTAAGTCAGTAGTCCAAGGCCACAGAGCTAGTGAGGAGTTACAGTCAGAATTCAACAGAGCTCTTCCTCACTGTACCTCAGTGTCGGGTGCTGGTGCAGTGAGGTTACACTAGGGACAGCAGCGCTAGTGTATGGGACCTGGCAGCATCTACATGTGGCCCGAGGACTCCAGGAAGGTCACAGGGAAGTAACTAGGGCACTGCAGAGGGGCTCCAGGGCAATAGCTACTTACTAACAGGTACAGGACATCAGTCAGTCCTGCTTAGGTGATAGTTAAGCACCAAGCTCAGTGCTGAGTGCCACTCTATTGCCCCCACCCTGCCTGCAGTGTGCCAAGTGCCGTGAGTCGTTCCATGGAAGCCCGCTGGGTGGCCAGCAGTGCTACCGCCTCATCTCAGTGGAGCAGGAGTGCTGCCTGGACCCCACATCCCAGACCAACTGCTTCCATGAGCCCAAGCGCCGGGCACTGGGCCCTGGCCGCACCGTCCTCTTTGGTGTGCAGCCCAAGTTCACCAATGTAGACATCCGCCTGACGCTGGACGTGACCTTCGGTGCTGTGGACCTCTATGTCTCCACCTCCTATGACACCTTTGTGGTCCGTGTGGCTCCTGACACTGGCGTCCACACTGTGCATATCCAGCCCCCGCCCCCTCCTCCCCCACCACCACCCCCTGCTGATGGCGGGCCCCGGGGACCTGGGGATCCAGGGGGACCAGGGGCTGGGGGTGGGCTGGGCACCCCAGTGGAGCCACGAGTACGAGAGGTGTGGCCGCGGGGCCTGATTACCTATGTGACGGTGACCGAGCCGTCGGCAGTGCTCGTGGTCCGTGGTGTACGGGACCGGCTGGTCATCACTTACCCACATGAACACCACGCCCTCAAGTCCAGCCGCTTCTACCTGCTGCTGCTGGGTGTGGGAGACCCAAGTGGGCCCGGTGCCAATGGCTCAGCTGACTCGCAGGGCCTGCTCTTCTTCCGTCAGGACCAGGCCCACATTGACCTGTTTGTTTTCTTCTCGGTCTTCTTCTCCTGCTTCTTCCTCTTCCTCTCACTCTGTGTGCTTCTCTGGAAGGCCAAGCAGGCCCTAGACCAACGGCAGGAGCAGCGCCGGCACTTGCAGGAGATGACCAAGATGGCTAGCCGCCCCTTTGCCAAAGTCACTGTCTGCTTCCCTCCTGATCCTACTGCTCCAGCCCCCGCCTGGAAGCCGGCTGGCCTCCCACCACCTGCCTTCCGCCGCTCAGAGCCCTTCCTGGCACCCCTGCTGCTGACAGGGGCTGGTGGCCCCTGGGGACCCATGGGAGGAGGCTGCTGCCCACCAGCCATCCCTGCCACCACTGCTGGCCTGCGAGCTGGTCCTATCACTCTTGAGCCTACAGAGGATGGCATGGCTGGTGTGGCCACACTGCTGCTCCAGCTGCCTGGCGGGCCCCATGCACCTAATGGTGCCTGCCTGGGGTCAGCCCTTGTCACGCTGCGGCATAGGCTGCATGAGTACTGTGGGGGCAGTGGGGGTGCTGGGGGAAGCGGGCATGGGGCTGGAGCAGGCCGGAAGGGACTATTGAGCCAGGACAACCTCACCAGCATGTCCCTCTGACCTGCTGCAGGGTCCTCAGCTATAGAAGTTGAGTTGCCTAGTGGGGCTGCCCTGGACTTGGGGCCCCTCCACCTGGGGGCCCCTGGACACTGTCTCCTCAGAGACTGCTGGTTCCCTTCCCCAGGGGTCCCTAGACAAGGCCTCCTTTGTTCTGCATTCAGCAGCTATTTATTGAGCACCTATGTGCCAGGCACTGTTGTAGGCACGGGGCAAAGCAGGAACCAAGAAGTGAGGCTCCTTGACATCATGGGACTTAGGTCCTAGTGCAGCAAGACAATCGGCATGCTGGTGCGTGTCTGCATGCACACATAGACAAGTAGGCTTCAGAGAGGGATAAGTGCTGTGAGACCTCAATGGGGTGTGGCTGCAAGGGACCATAGAGTAAAGTTGATTGGGCATTCTGAGAAGGTACATTGAGAATGACTGAGAAGAATGGAAAGAGCTTCAGGAACTCTCCTGGCAGAGGGAACTGCACAGGCAAAGGCCCTGAGGTGGGAACCAGCTTATTTAATTGAAAAGCATCAGAAAACTGGCCAGTGTGACTCAGACCAAGTGTGAGGAGATGAGTTTGGGGACAGGCAGGGTCAGGATCACCTAAGGTCCCGATGGGATTTGGGGTTTAATTCTCAGGGCAATGGGAAGCCATTGAACGGTTTTATGAGAGGGAGCCACAGGATCCGACAAACTTATTTAAAAAGTCACTCAGCTATGGATTGGAGGGGACAAGAGAGGCAACGGGGACAGGGCCAGAGGGCTGGGTCAGGATGGTGCCAGTCAGGATGCAGAATGTGTGTGGATGTCAGGCTGAGGGAGGGGACAAATCCAGGGTGACCCCTAACTTGTGGCTGGAAGCATGGGGATATGGGGTCATTTATAATGGAGCAGACAGAGACTTGTGGGGAAGATCAAAAGTTTAATTCTTGATGGGGGTTACCCTTTAGACATCTCTTTGGGCAGGTTTGACTAGGGATGGAGACACCACTGTATTTCAACACCAGGAGTTAAGTGCAGGGAATTTGTAGTACCGGGCAGGTTGGTGGCTGCCAATGGGACAGATGGGACAATGAGCAGCCCAGATGTGAGCAAGAGCAGAAAGTTGCTGCCACCTTCCTAAACTGAAGGGACAAAGCTCAGGGGAGATGTTACCCAACCCTGGGGCTATGGTCACCCAGTAAAGCTGGGACGACAGAGGCCTGTTCACAGGGAGCCTCAGAGGAGGCAATACCTCTGCCTGAGGTGTCACTTCAGGTGTGCGCAAGAGGGACACCAGAGTTGGAGGCAGAAGTGCCAGAATCACTAGCGCACAGCTCTCTTTGGATAGTACTGCCTCATGGCGAGGCTGCCGCCACCTGAGCCACTTCATGGACTTCTGAGCTCTCTTACCTCTTGAGGATCCCCAACCCCAATCCTAGTAGTCTTCTTGAACTTCTTGGACTCTCCTTCCCCTAGACTTCAACTCTCAGCTGCTTTTTTGGTCCTTGAGGGTACTGGTCACTGCATCATCCCCTTGCTGGGGTCCCAGTCTGAGAGGCACTGCTAATGTGTGCACGTCAGAGGTGGCAGGGGCCACATCTGAGGCAGAGGAGAGTGACTAACAAATAAAAGAGTGTGGGGAAGACCCTGGTGTCCAAGTGTAGTCTGCATGCAGGAGAGGGAGGGATGGGGAGTATTGGCTCTCTGAACCAGCAACTATCTCAATAACTTGGATAGTTGCCCTTATCATAGTGCCACCTGCAAGCCATGTGACCTGGAGCCTTGTTCCTGGCTGCCTCTTCTAGGTGGGGGGTGGGGTGGGGTGTACTAGGATGGAAGGCTCTTGTTTCCCAGGAGGGGTGAACTGAGGGGAGATGTGAGCAGTGAGGCCTTTCACCCCTCCCTGGATTCCTGCTGCAAGGAGACCCTAGTGTGGCCCTGGGGTAGGGGGAGCAGACTGTCTTGGTCCCAGGCACTGGTTTTATTCTGGGTCCTGATGTAAGAGCTCAAACTGGATAGCAGAGGGGCTGAGGTGAGACCCTAGCATGGCAAGCTTTCTCTAATCCAGAGAACTGTCATGACCCATGACAGCATCTTAGCTGCCAGACCTCCAAGCAAGCAAAAGCTCTGATGTGAGGGCAGATGTGTCTCCTCGTCAGCCTCTACTCAGGTGGACATTTTATTGCAAGCATTAAACAATGCGCCTTTTCTCTCTCTCTTTTTCTGAGACAGAATCTCACTTTGTTGCCCTGAGTAGAATGCTGTGGTGTCATAACTCACAGCAACCTCAAACTCTTGGGCTCAAGCAATCCTTTTGCCTCAGCCTCCTAAGTAGCTGGGTCTATAGGTGTCCACCACAACATCTGGCTAGTCTTTTTTGCAGTTTTTGGCCTGGGTTGGGTTTGAACCCTCCACCTCCAGCATATGGGGTTGGCGCCCTACTCCTTGAGCCACAGGTGCCACCCTAGTTTTTCTTTTTTTTAATAGAGATGGGGGTTTTGCTCTTGCTGAGGGTAATCTGGAACTCCTGAGCTCAAGCAATCCACCCACCTTGGCCTGTCAGAGTGCTAGGATTATAGGCATGAGCTACTGTGCCCCGTCCTGAGTGCAAGCTGATTACTTCATCAGGTGCTCAGCTGAGGACACAGTTGGACTTCAGGGGTGTGAGTCTTCAGAGTGGCCTGGGAATAACATGCTGATTTCTGACTTTATGGACAATTTAAGGAATTTTTAGGGATTACTGACCACACTGGAATTTTGCCTTTACCAGCTGACAGTAGTCCCTGTCCCCTGAAATGTGAGTATGAGCTTACATTTCCTGAGTACCAGATGTTACATGGTTTGCTCAGCATGTTACTGCAGTGGTTTCACTTGATCTTTCTAACAACCCCATGAGGTAGGTACTGTGTAATCCCTGTTTTGCCGAAGAGAAAACAATAGATGTCATTTAGCTAGAGTGACAGCTGCTGTTTGAACACTGGTTACCTGTCCAACTCTCAAATCCGTATGTCTGATCACCACTCTCACATGTCTGACCACCAGTCTCTCCACCTCCCAGGGAAGGGAACTTTGTTAGTGCTGATCCATGGGGCTGAAAGTCGTCCTAGCACAAGGCAGGCAGAGGGGCACCAAAATAGCTGCTTCTGCTGGGCACGGAGGCTCACGCCTGTAACCCCAGCACTTTGGGAGACTGAAGGACAGTCTGGGAGTTCAAGAACATAGGGCAATATAGCCAGATCTGTCTCAACAAGAAATAAGCTGGGTGTGGTGGTATGTACCTGAAGTCCCAGCTGCTTAGGAAGCTGTGGTGGATCACCTGAGCTCAGGAATTTGAGTTTACAGTGAGCTATGATTGCACCACAGATCTTATCTTAAAAAAGAAAACAAAAAGCACTTCTGCTGGTGGTAAGGCAAAATTTACCAAGTGGAGGGCTAAAAAGCAGCAGGACGTGGTGCCTGGACTCCCAGGCCCAGAGGAAAGTTTATCCTGCATGACCAGAAAGGAGCTTAGGGCCTTTGTTGAAAATCCCCTGGGCTGTGTTTGGACCCCTTAGGTAAGGTCTCTTCCTGGCGGTCATCCTGTGACTTTGCCCTCCTAAGCAGAGCATTTGCCCTTGTGACTGGGCCTTGTCTCTGAGGAATGCTGAGCCACTCTGACAATACCTGTCAGGGTCACACATGTCCTCCTGCACAAATGCTCCATAGTGCAATTTTATCCACCCACCATGTCAGCCTCTCAGTTGTCACTTCTCGTGGACACACCTGAATCTAAGAGGCATGAGGTGGGGCGGGGGGAGAAAGTCTGGGCATGGGGGCATGGAAGGCCAGGGGTCTGGGTTCTAGCTCACTTGTGGCTACTAATACCCTGCGGACTTCAGGGAAAGATGGGAAATTTTACTAAGGGCCTACAGCCCTCCAGGCACTATGCTAGGTATTTGGTAAAAGTCTCTAAAAAATCTTCCTAGTGTTGCCACTGGGAGATAAGCCTCCTTTTCTCATATTTGAAAGCTAAATCTCTTAAGAATTCAGGGCCGCGGCTCGGCGCCTGTGGCTCAATCAGCTAAGGTGCCAGCCACATACACCAAAGGTGGCGGGTTTGAATCCCCAGCCCAGGCCCGCCAAACAACAATGATGGCTGCAACCAAAAAATGGCCAGGCGTTGTGACCGGCACCTGTGGTCCCAGCTACTTGGGAGGCTGAGGCAGGAGACTCACTTGAGCCCAGG
>CAUYQV010069872.1:0-13812 GCA_963574575.1 Galagoides demidoff
GGCACCTGTGGTCCCAGCTACTTGGGAGGTGGAGGCAGGAGACTCGCTTGAGCCCAGGAGTTGGAGGTTGCTGTGAGCTATGATGCCATGGCACTCTACCCAGGGGGATAGCTTGAGGCTCCGTCTCAAAAAAAAAAAAAAAAAGAAAAGAAATTACAAGCCACCAGTGGGCTGTGGATTTATTATTTAGAACTCAGGATATTTTAATCATAGGACCTGAAAAAAAGCTAAGAGCTAGAAGCATCCCTCAGACCCAGTGCACACTTCATAAAGATGACAGACTTTGGGAATAAGAAGACAGCAATTTCAGGCTAATTTTTGGCCAAGTTTCACTGAAGGGTAGAACTAGTCTTAACATCTATCTAATAAAAATGTTTTAGATGAGCAAAATAGGAGAGGAGACAGTTGAGGAGAAAAACGGAACTTCCAAGACTCTGAGACACTAACACCTGCAGGAGGGTACAGGAAGCATCTACAGTCTCGAGGCTTATAAAGCTGGGCTGTGCTCTGCAGCGCCTGCTTATTAGGGAAGTGAATAAAGGCACAGGTTCCGGGGTTAGCCAGCCAACAAGAGGGGTTATTATAAATATTTGAACATGGAAGTTGCTCCTCAGAAAAGGAATTCTAGCCAAACTAAACCAAGATCAAGAGCCAATTGGGCAAGAGAATCAGAGGGGCAAAGACAAGGGTAAAGACAGAAAAAAGGGCAAGGACCAGCTTCTAAAAAGCGATAAAAAGGCAACAAAATGTGTGGAATGCTTCAGGTCTCTAGACTGGGATCTATTCTGATCCTACCAAACTTCACCAGGTTTAAGGCAGAGCTTGGAAGGTAACACACCTGTGTGGTACCTTCTTCCTCAGAACACCTACTATCTCCTGGAGTTCAGATTTGACAGGCAGATGGCTGCTCTATAAATTGGGAGATAATTAGGGCAGGCTGGGGAGCTGCAGGTGCACTCCTCTGATCCTCTGTACCCATTCACTCCATCAAATTTTACAGGTGACTTCTGCACCACCAGGAGTACAGCCAAACACTCTGATGCTTCTCCCCAGCTGACTATAGTGGGACACCTTCTCTAAGACCACACTGTCTGAGTCTGTCAGCCACCTGGCAGCTCTTTCTCAGTCTCTTACAGCCTCTTCCTTATCCACCCACCCTAGAGTTAACTGATGTTCCTTAGAGAGCCATTCTAAATTTTTTTTCTCCACTCAACTTTCTTTCCACAATTATACCTATGCCCATTGCTCCAAAAAACCAATTTCTATATGCCAAGAATAAATCACCAGTGCGTTTCTATCGGCTCTAAAATCACATGTACAGTGCACATGCACTGCACTTGATGGTCTTTCAGGCACTCCAAACTAATATCCAACACCAGACACAAGATTTCCCTCCAAAACAACTTCCCGTCCAGTATTCTTTTACTCAGTAAAGGACATCACCGTTGACCTAGACGTTCCAACCCAAAACCTCAGTCCTCCTTGAATTCTCCATCCCCCACCCCATTCCCCATATTCAAGTTTTGTTGCTGGATATCCCTCCAAACCAAGCTCCAAATCCATCCACTTCTCCACTGCCTCCTCCTTGTGCAGTCCAAACCACCATCACCTTTCACTTGGACCAACATAACAGCCCCCTAACTTGTCTCCCAGCACCTAGTGCTGACCCATTCCAATTCACTTTCAAAATGCAATGCTGGTTAAGAAGGGAGAAAAACCAAAGCAGTCCCTGCCACTAGGTTTGACAGTGAAAAAGCTAAAATGAACCAGACAAGCTGATTTGAAATTTTTAAAGGAATTAAAATTTTTTCAATTACTTTTTAAAAATACATTGCTGGCTAAGTAAGTCACCCCTTAGACCCTTGAATGACTTCCCATTGTCCTGGTGTCAAGGTGCTTCACGATCTAGTCCCTGCTTTCCTATGGCCTCTTCTTACATCACATCCTCTTCCTCTCTCTTGGTGCTCCAGAAAACATTAGTTCTTTTGTGCCTTTCATCTCTCTCACCTTTGCATACGTTGGTTCCTCCTGCCTTTCCCGGGAAACATTCTTCCCACCTTTCACCTAATCACCTCAAAATCTTTCTCAGGTCACAGCACAAACATCACTAATTCCTTTATAGACTATGCCTCCCCACCAAAAAAATGTGTATTTCAATAGTACTCTGTACTTTCTCAGTAATATTTCTCAAGCTTAATATTGTTCAAACTCCATTATACTTATGTGTGTTTATTTCCTTATTTCTACAAAATACAGTACTGCATCCTCAGTGCCTAGCACAGTGTATGACATAATGAACTCTTGACTAATAGCAGAATGAATGAGGAAAAAATGAACAAATAACAAAATCCAGATAGGTTGGGCTCCTTAGGGTGAGGAGAAATAAAAAGTGGATATGGTGAAAACAGCAGACCCCAAGGATCTGAACTCACAAGTTTGCATTTCAAATGCATGGTTCTTCTTTAGCAATGGCTACAGCCAGTGTTGAGATGCTGGTGGTGCCAAGCCAGATACAGATGGGCAAGCAGTTCCCCTACAGCTGAGTGCACCAAGCTACCTGCTCAGCAAGGCCACATGCCTCTGGGATCTACTCTAATTTAGATGAGCCCGGTCAGCCCCTCTTGGAAACAGTTACGGGGACCTGCATCATTCCACATTCAGTTCTGCATTATCTTGCCAAAGGCAGTGGGTCAGCTAACTGGTACCCTCTACTCACATGAAGATCTTCCATATTATCACAGTTGCCTATACCATGTCCTTCAAATGCCCTCTAGACCAGTTTAACATGGTCTGATTTGATCACTGAAATAGTCTTTTTAGGTATTGCCCAGACTCTTCTTTTTTTTTTTGGAGACAGTCTCACTATGTCACCCTTGGTAGAGTGCTATGGTGTCACAGCTCACAGCAACCTCAAACTCTTGGGTTCAAGCCTCAAAACTCTTGCCTCAGCCTCCCAAGTAGCTGGGACTACAGTAGGGTGACCAGATTTTAACGTCTGTAAGGCGGGACAACAGGGGGGGGCAGAACGGGGGTGTGGGGCAGGGGACAGGGCAGGGCAGGGCCTGACAACAAGGCAAACTTTGATAAGCAGTTCTTGATAATCACTTCTCAACAATTATTTATTATAGTTTAACATTATAAAATTAACAAAAATAATATAAAACTCATATTCTGGTGAAATAGCCATATGGCGGCCGAAAACTGTATATTCCCTTCTTGTTCTCCAGACCGTTTGTGCATTCTTTCCAAAAATCGGGACTCTTAAAACGCCGCGGGACGCAGGACAAATGGTTGAAAAGTGGGACCATCCCGCCAAAATCGGGATGTCTGGTCACCCTAGACTACAGGCGCCCGCCACAACGCCTGGCTATTTTTTGGTTGCAGTTGTCACTGCTGTTTTAGCTGGCCAGGGCCGGGTTTGAACCCACCAGCCTTGCTGTATGTGGCTGACACCGTAATCACTGTGCTACAGGCACCAAGTCAGCTCAGACTCTCTTGAATAAAAATTGCTTGGTCTCACAAACAACCACCCCTTTCCTATTTCTCTACCTGATTTGGATCTGGATATAGGAGGTGAGGGGACTTTGTAGCAGCAGGAAAGAGTTGGAACCCTTTAGCAAGTGGTCCTTCAGCTTCTTAGATCTCCTTTGCGCCCGGCTGCGGCTTACTCTGCTAGCAATCATGGTCCAACTCTGTGCTGGTATGACTCCAGGGTCTCTCTCAGTCTGGAAATAGCCTGAGTGGCACCCTTTGGCAGAATGAATTGCACAGTCTTCCCTTGGCAGTATTTTTCTAAGTATGTTTGTGCTGCCTAGCACACCACTCAGATGCATGTATATTCAGCACAGTTACCACAGAAACCCTTCATAGTTTCTGCACCAAAGGCTTCCCTGTTGCACAGGGGAAATATCCCACATCTGGACCTGTAATGTCAGACATTTCCCTAAAGTCTCACTGGTCTCTCTTTCAAAATATCTCTCCATTTAATGTCTAAATTTCTTTCCCTATTGTCTAGTTTCTAGTCTTACAAGGCTGTGCCCAGGCTCAGCAAGAAAGAATGCTATAATGCATTTAATGATGTCTGGTATGGACAGAGGACAGAGGATCACATCATGAATGGCATATTTACTGATGTTTTAATCTCTCCTTCCTCAAATGCGCTAATCCAAATTACTTTTCCCTTTTATCTGGATCTACTTAAATCCTACTCACCATTCAAAAATAGGCTATGGTGATTTTATTCTGTTCAGATTTGACAACATTTATTTAGTATTTAACATTAGTATCAGTTTATGAATGTTAGTGGTAAATAGAACTTATTGCTGATACTTGAGGTGGCTTGAAGAATTATATTACATCAATACAAATAAAGTAGGACTGGTTTTAAGGAACATGTGAATGGTTAGTTATAGAAAATATTTGGTCTCTGGCTATCAGAAAAGAGATCTAAGAGTTCTCTAAAGATATTATCAGTGAACTCTTTTGGCAAGAAAAAAAATGATCAAAAATAGAATTGGAGGCTCAGTGCCTGTGGCTCAAATGGCTAAGGCTCCAGCCACATACACCTAAGGTGGCCGGTTTGAATCCAGCCCAGGCTTGCCAAAACAACAATGACGGCTGCAACCAAAAAATAGCCAGGTGTTGTGGCAGGCACCTGTGGTCCCAGCTACTTGGGAGGCTGAAGCAGGAGACTCACTTGAGCCCAGGAGTTGGAGGTTGCCGTGAGCTGTGATGCCACAGCACTCTATCCAGGGGGACAGCTTGAGGCTCTATCTCAAAAAAAAAAAAAAATAGAATTGGAGACAAAACCAAACCATTTTGCTTAAACTAAAGAATAGAACATTAAGTCTGGTCATGATATCTCAACAGGAGCATGAGATTATGTGACATGATTCTCCATCTTATGCTGCTCTACTACAGCTGACATTACACCATAGTTGGCTGTCTGTAGCCCAAGATTCCCCTTTGTCTTCAGATTACTGACCCGTTGTGGAAGGAGGTTCACATGCTATTATATAATAATATCAAATAAATTATCAACAATTAAAATGCTTCCTTCAGTTGAGGATTTGAGAAATCACAGATAGAGGCAATAACATTTTCTTGACTTTACCACATATACAATGGCTGCTCACTAAAACGCAACTCAGAAACAGGGTGTAAAGACATTACTTAGTATTTTCATTACTGTATCTCCAGTATCTGACTCACAGTAGGGGACTCATATATTTTACTAATGAACAGTTAATATTAATACTTATTTAAATATCAGATGAACATAACAATATACAGAACAAAAAGTTTACTATTTCTATCCTACAATCTCTTCTTGAGAGAGGTAGTCATCTTCATTTCAGATTCTTCCCTTTCTACTGTGTCTGTTCTAAGACAACAAAGTTAAGGAGGTGATCAAAATGGATCAAACTTTTATAGGAGAAAATTTTTGTGATCGTGGTGAAAGCAAAGATTTCTTATGCAGAACACAAAAACACTAGCCATATAAGAAAAAGGTTAAAAATTAGATTTTGTGGCTCGGCACCTGTGGCTCAAGTGGCTAAGGCACCAGCCACATACACCTAAGGTGGCAGGTTCGAATCCAGCCTGGGCCCACCAAATAACAATGATGGCTGCAACCAAAAAACAGCCAGGCGTTGTGGCAGGCGCCTGTGGTCCCAGCTACTTGGGAGGCAGAGGCAGGAGACTCGCTTGAGCTCAGGAGTTGGAGGTTGCTGTGAGCTGTGATGCCACAGCACTCTACCCAAGGGGACAGCTTGAGGCTCTGTCTCAAAAAAAAAAAATTAGATTTTGCCAAAATTTAAAACTTTTCCTTTTCAAAAGATACCATATTTGTATCCACTAAAGTATAAGTTTAACCATACAGAAAATAAAAAGGCAAGCCACCAACTAGAGAAAAAAAAATTTTTTTTTTCACTTAGCAGGCCCCGGCCAGGTTCAGACCCACCACCCCTGCTGCACAGGACCAGTGCTCTACCTACTGAGACAAAATAATTTAAATCCATTTACTCACAAAGGGTTTGTATCCAGAAAATAAAGAACTCTAAAAACTCAATAACAAAAAGCCAAACACTCCAATTTTTTAAATGGGCAAAAGATTTTAATAAACTCATCAAATATGAGATCCTGGTGGGAAATAAGTACATGAAAAGAAGCTCAATATCATTAATCATTAAGAAAATGCAAGTTAAAACTGTAAGATACCATTACACTCCTACTAGAATGATTTTTTTAAGAAACTGATGATACCAAGTGCTGACAAGGATGCAGAGAAACTAGAATTCTCATATAGCACTGATAAGTGTAAAATTGTGCACTTTGGAAAACAGTTTGGCAGTTAATTTCTTTATCAAGTAAAACATTCATTTACAACAGGACCTAAGATTTTATCCCAGAAAAATACAAACAAGTCCACAAAAAGACTTGTTTGTGAATGTTCATAGCAGCTTCCAAAAGTGGAAAACAGTTCAAATGATAAACAAATTTTGGTATATCCATACAATGAAATACTGCTTATTAGCCTCGGCGCCTGTGGTTCAAGTGGCTAAGGCGCCAGCCACATACAACTAAGGTGGCTGGTTCAAATCCAGCTGGGGCCCACCAAACAACAATGATGGCTGCAACCAAAAAAAAAATATATATATAGCCAGGAGTTGTGGTGGGCACCTGTGGTCCCAGCTACTTGGGAGGCAGAAGCAGGAGACTCCCTTGAGCCCAGGAGTTGGAGGTTGCTGTGAGCTGTGATGCCACAGCACTCTACCCAGGGGGACAGCTTGAGGCTCTGTCTCAAGAAAAAAAAATACTGCTTATTAATAAACAGGACAAACTATTGATATGTTACACAAAAGCATGAACTGTTTTTAAAGTATGACGAATTAAAGAAGCTGAACACAGTATAGTACTGTGTCTCCACTTACATGAAACTCTATAATTAGCCAAACAAATCTGCAGAGATAGAAAGCAGATCAGTGAGTATCTGGGTTGGAGTTGGGGAGAGTGACTTTGAAGGATAAAATAAGGACATTTGGAGGGGGGAATAAAAGATTTTTCTGTATCTTGATGGAGGAGACAATAACATAGGTACTGAGATCTGTCAAAACTTGCTAAATTGACATAAGTACTGAGATCTGTCAGTGCATTTTCTTTTATGTAAATTATATTTCACTAAAATTGAAAAGATAACTATTTTGAAACAATTAAAGAGTTAATTTAAAGTCTTTTTTTGTGGCTCTGCATCCATAGCTCAGTGGCCACATGCACAGGGGTTGGTGGGTTTCAACTCAGCCAGGGCCTGCTTAACAACAATGAAAACAATGACCAAAAAAAAAAGCTGGGTGTTGTGGTGGGCACCTGTAGTACCAGCTACTGAGAGGCTGAGGCAAAAGAATCACTTAAGCCCAAGAGTTTGAAGTTGCTGTGAGCTGTGACACCATGGCACTTTACCAAAGTGACATAGTGAGACTTTATCTGAAAAAGAATAAGTAAATAAAAATAAAGTCTTTTTTGTTATCAGTACTGGCTGGCCAACAAGTCATTATAGAGGTTAATCAGTCCATAGGTAATACAGGATTTTCCTTACTTTGTCAGCCTTCTGGAACCATACCAGATAATTGGGAGCTCTATCTAGTGGAAATCACAGTTAGGAAACTTGTTCTCATCTCAGCGCCTGTGGCTCAAGTGGAAAAGGCACCAGCCACATACACCTAAGGTGGTGGGTTCGAATCCAGCCCAGACCCGCCAAAACAACAATGAGGGCTGCAACCAAAAAATAGCCAGGCGTTGTGGCAGGCTCCTGTGGTCCCAGCTACTTGGGAGGCTGAGGCAGGAGACTCGCTTGAGCCCAGGAGTTGAAGGTTGCTGTGAGCTGTGATGCCACAGCACTCTACCCAGGGAGATAGCTTGAGGCTCTGTCTTAAGGAAAAAAAAAAAAAAAAAAGGAAACTTGTTGTCCAGTCCACTGGAGTTAGAGTGAATTCACATATCTCTCATGATTAACTTAAGTTAAATTTTGAAAAACTACACCAAGCTCTGATAAGAATTGAAATAAAACCATTTTTTATCACAAGGTTAATGTTTCAAAAGTGAAAAATCTCATCCATGCCTGTAATCTCAGCACTCTTGGAAGCTGAGAGGGGTGGATAGCTTGAGCTAACAAATTCTAGACCAGCCTAAGCAAGAGTGAGACCCCATCTCTAAAAACTAGCCAGGCGTTGTGGTGGGCACCTGTAATCCCAGCTACTTGGGAGGCTGAAGCAAGAAGAATACTTGAGCCTAAGAGTTTGAGGTTGGTGTGAGCTATGATGCCACAGCACTGTACCAGGGGCAAGAGTGAGATTCTGTCTCAAAACAAACAAACCAAAAAAAGTGAAGACTCTCCATTGTGAGAAAATAGAAATCTAATCTGACTGTGGCACATGGACCTTCCAAAGAAGGCAGAGAATCATCTGGTATATGTACTGACAGGACTCCCTGACTCCCTAGCCCACAACAGAAGACAGGCAGACATGCCTTCGTGGCCACACTCCATATTACAAAGGAAAGAATGGCTCCACCGTCAGAAAAGCAGGTGGTCGTAACAGGCAGATAAATAAGATTTTTATTTTCATTTAATTGTACAAATGTTTATATAATTACTTTTAACTGTCCAGCACTGAAAGGCTTTCTGTGTAAGCAGAGGCAGGGAACAAAGCAAAGGTAAAACCTGCTAAGTGGCCTCTCTACCTGCCTCATATTACACTTCTCTTCTCCCCTACTCCCTTAGCTCATTGCCTCTCAATCCCCAGCAAATGTTAAAATCACACCAGAGGGCCCAGCTTGGACAAAGGATCAAGCAACCTATGGGTAAGAAATAAAGGGGGGAGGTTTGGCGCTGGTAGCTCAGCGGTTAAGGTGCTGGCCATATACACTGAGGCTGGCAGGTTCGAACCCCACCTGAGTCAGCTAAACAACAATGACAACTGCAACAAAAACCTAGCTAGGGCTCAGCACATGTAGCTCAAGTGGCTAATGTGCCAGCCACATACAGTGTGAGCTGGTGGGTTCGAATCCAGCCCAGGACTGGCAAACAACAATGACAACTACAACCAAAAAACAGCTGGGCATTGTGGCAAGCACCTGTAGTCCCAGCTACTTGGGAGGCTAAGGCAAGGGAATAGCTTAAGCCCAGGAGTTGGAGGTTGCTGTGAGCTGTGATGCCAGGGCACTCTACCCAGGGCGACAGCTTGAGGCTTTGTCTCAAAAAAAAAAAAAAATAGCCAGGTGTTATGGTGGGTGCCTGTAGTCCCAGATACTTAGGAGGCTGAGGCAAGAGAATTGCTTAAACCCAAGAGTTTGAGGTTGCTGTGAGGTGTGATGCCATGGCACTCTACCAAGACATAGTGAGACTGTCTCAAAAAAATGAAAGAGAGAGGAAGGAAGGAGGGAAGGAAGGAAGGAAAGAAGGGAGGAAGGAAGGGAGGGAGGGAAGGAAGAAAAGGGGGGAAATCGATTCAGTGGACTGGATATTTTTCATTTTTAACCCCCAACATCCACATCCTCTTCCCCAAAGAATGTCATTTCAATTAACTCCCTCTGTGCAGCCTTATTGGAGCAGTAAAACCAAATGTTTGCCCTCTCTTAATAGAAACCAGGCGGGTCCCTAGGGCCTCCTTGCCTCAGATTCTTCCTCTCTATGTCAATAGAGCTATGGATGGCACTTGATTTAAGTTTTACTAATCAAATTATCTTCCATAGCAGAGCTTGATGTGTTTTCTTTCAGATAATTTCTATATATCTCATTCTTATTTTAAAAATGCATACATGGGGCAGCGCCTGTGGCTCAGTGGGCAGGGTGCCGGCCCCATATACCAAGGGTGGTGGGTTCAAACCCAGCCCCAGCCAAATTGCAACCAAAAAAAAAAAAAAGCCGGAAGTTGTGGTAGGTGCCTGTAAGTCCCAGCTACTTGGGAGGCTGAGGCAAAAGAATTGCCTAAGCCCAGGAGTTGGAGGTTGCTGTGAGCTGTGTGATGCCATGGCACTCTACCGAGGGTGACAAAGTGAAAATGTCTCTACAAAAATAAAATAAAATTAAATTAAATTAAAATGCATACATATGTGATATAAACAGGATTATGTTATATTTATTATTTTGCAACTTGCTTTTTATGGACTGTGATTCTCTATTTCCTTTATATTTTCTCAGCACACTTGATTAAAACTGTACACTTGGAAATCCTACCAAAATTATAGTCTAGGAGTAGGCAGGGACTCACTTGATCTCACTATTAAAGAGCCCACGAAGTACTCCATAAAAGAATGGATTTAGGTTCACATTCAGCTGAACAATGAGGATCCTAAAGAATACTAATGGTGTCAGCCTGTAAACTTTTTATGGCCAATAGGGAGAAAATTGTTGAGCAGGGAAATCTCCTGATGAAGACAATGTTTCAAGAAGACTAACACGGCAACAGTGTATATAATATAGCCCAGAAGAAGAGACTGAATAGCAAGGAGACTGGGTAAGTGGCCAATACAGACAAGCAGATATGAAGAAATAAGATTCTAGAATATAGTGGTGGCCAGTGTAATGGAGAGAAACTTTTACTGAATTATAAGAAGATAGACTGGGTGGCTCCTATGGCCCAAAGGAGTAGGGCGCTGGCTCCACATGCCAGAGGTGGCAGGTTCAAACCCAGCCCTGGCCAAAAATAAATAAATAAATAATAAAATAAAATAAAAGAAGGTAGACTAATAGAGTGGAAAAAACAAATTTAAAGAGTCATATTTGAATCCCAACTTTGAAACTTAACTGGCTGTGTGAACTTTGGCAAGACACTTTTTGTTCCATATCTTAGTTTCCCTGTCAATAAAATGAAGATCTTAGAATATCAGTGCCTTTAACTTTTTTCCCCCTTTTTTCTGGGAAAATAAAATCTTCAAGGAAATCTAATTTATAAAATAAAAGCATGATTTTTCTGGATGAAACATAGGTAAAGAGGGCTCAGAGCCCCAACTATCCTTTATATCACTCCCCTTAGCCACTTCTGAGGCATTCGTAAACAATTTCCAGAAGACTAAGTACCAACTCTAATATTCAATGACTTAAAGGGGTAAATGTGGCATAGATGCCTGGAAAAAATAATAATGATTTTAACAGTTACCAAAGAATCATATAACAGAAAAGGTAGACTTATTTTTGCTAAATCTGCCTGCTTTTCCTTACAGGTTAAAGCCAATTTAATGTCCAAAACTTCATCTAACCCTTGTGCAAATGGTCATATAACCTCTACATGAATAATAACAATTTAGCTCATTCCAATTTGGGGTCCTCCAATTATTCAAAACGTCTTCATTATCAAAGCCAAAATGTGTCCTTATCACTGCCATCTAAATAAAGGTTCTTATCCTACCTTCTGGAGATAAAGCAACTAAGTCTAATCTCTTCTCCAAAACAAAGGCCCTTCAATTGTTTGAAGAGAGCTATCAAGTCTGCCTTATTTCCTGTCATTCTCTCTTGCCCTCACATGCCATGAATGTTCCTTGGCAATGGCTTACTCCAACTTTGGATCAATTCAACATTTTCAAGCAACTAGGTGCAAGCAGATTTTCATTTATTCATAGCTTTCAAGGAACTTAATCAAACCAGATAATCTTCCTTAATGAAGTATAAACAGAACCCAAATTCTTTAAAGCAAATTGTGAATACGTTTAGCTGGGGATAGAAAAATATCCAAGACTCAATGAAGCAGGTATACATAATATAAATAAACAGAAGCATCCTCACCCCAAGGCTTGTAATCTAAACAATTCTCAGAGTTTATGTAATTCTCACCATTACAAAATCCAATTACCATCAAGATGACATGAAATAATCAATGCTGGAAAGAAAGCTTCATTCACTATTCCTCATCTTACCCATTCTATACTCTACTATCAGGTCTATAGAATCAAGGTCTGTAGCTCAGCCACTTTGGGTAGTTTCGGGGATGGGAGATAGGAAGCATGACTGAGTCCCTAAGGAGAAAGCAAGCCAGCATAACCACAATCCGTGATGCCTGCAGGAGCACTGAGCCTTTACGGTTTCCTGTGCTCCAGTTGTCCTGGTAACCTGAGGCCTCCTTATTTGTGTTGGCATGTGGGGCCAAGAGCGGAAGCAAAGCTGGAGCACCAGGAAGACTTGCAGGAAAAAAAATATGGATAATACTGCAGTAATGCCACAGAGGGTCAAGCCTAGGGCATAAAAATTACTCAGTTGGGGTGGGATGGGGGTAGCATCTTATAAAAATCAGATCTTTGGATTCCACCTCTAGGTCTAGGATAAGGTCAGGGACCTATAATTTTAGGAGGCCACCTCCTACCAAGTAAGTCAAAGATCACATTTTTAAAACCTAGCTAAGCAAAGAAGTAGTTGGGACAAGAAAGTATAACCATCTCATCAATTTCAAAAAGTTAATATTCTAGCAGAGTAGTTATCAACATTGGAGGGGAGGTAGATTTTGTCCTCCAGGAACATTTGGCAAGGTCTGGAGACATTTTTGGTTGTCACACCTGAGGGGGTGCCACCAGCATCTAGTAGATAGTTGCTAAATATCCTGCAATGTACAGAACAGCATCCCCCCCTCAACAAAAGATTACTGCCCCGAACATTAACAGTAGCAAGGTTGAAAAACTCTTTATGTGAGAGGATATTCTGTCCCCTCAAACACATGACCCCCAATCCATGAGAAGTCAATGCTATATATACAGTTTTAAGTCAGAGTACAGAGACTTAAACGAAATCCTCTGGAAAAACTGAGACCTGAGAAATAATCTTTTTTATTTTTACTTTATTTATTTTTTTGAGACAGAGTCTTGCTTTGCTGTCCTTAGTAGAGTGCTGTGGCATCAACCTCAAATTCTTGGGTTCACATGATCCTCTTGCCTCAGCCTCTCAAGTAGCTGGAGCCTGCCACAACGCCCGCCTACTTTTAGAGACAGGGTCTCACTCTTGCTCTGGCTGAACTTCTGAGCTCAGGCAATCAACCTGCCTTGGCATCCCAGAGTGCTAGGATTATAGGCATGAGCCACCATGCCCAGACGAAATCATCTTTTTTAAAATAGTGAACACAAAGGCCACTCATCTATCTTGCTATTTAAATTTAAATTAACTAAAATTAAATACAATTTTAAAAACTGCTCCTCATGGCTCGGCACCTGTGGCTCAAGTGGCTAAGGCGCCAGCCATATACACCTAACGTGGCAGGTTTGAATCCAGCCTGGGTCCACCAAACAACAATGACAGCTGCAACCAAAAAATAGCCAGGTGTTCTGGCAGGTGCCTGTGGTCCTAGCTACTTGGGAGGCTGAGGCAGTAGACTCACTTGAGCCCAGGAGTTGGAGGTTGCTGTGAGCTGTGATGCCACAGCACTCTACCCAGGGGGACAGCTTGAGGCTCTGTCTCAAAAAAAAAAAAAAAAAAGTCATGACTACAAGTAGATTGTGAAGCAGACAAGAAAAATTAAAACGGAATTTAATCAAAAGCAATGATCATTAGCTGAGGTTAATTATTGGTGGCGGGACTATCATGAATGTAATAATTTATAAGCAGAAAAAAATAAAAAATTGGCTCGGCGCCTGTGGCTCAATCAGCTAAGGCGCCAGCTATGTACACCTAAGGTGGAGGGTTCGAATCCCCAACCTGGGCCCGCCAAACAATGATGGCTGCAACCAAAAAATGGCCGGGCGTTGTGGCGGGCGCCTGTGGTCCCAGCTACTTGGGAGGCGGAGGCAGGAGACTCGCTTGAGCCCAGGAGTTGGAGGTTGCTATGAGCTGTGATGCCA
>CAUYQV010069874.1:0-12233 GCA_963574575.1 Galagoides demidoff
TGCCCTACCCACTGAACCAGAAGCTCTGCCCTATGCTTTGAACTTCTTTTGAAAATAAGCTCGGCGCCTGTGGCTCAAGTGGCTAAGGCGCCACCCACATACACCTAAGGTGGTGGGTTCCAATCCAGCCTGGGCCTGCCAGAAAACAATGATGGCTGCAACCAAAAAAAATAGCCAGGCATTGTGGCGGACACCTGTGGTCCCAGCTACTTGGGAGGCTGAGGCAGGAGACTCGCTTGAGCCCAGGAGTTGGAGGTTGCTGTGAGCTGTGATGCCATGGCACTCTACCCAGGGCGACAGCTTGAGGCTCTGTCTCAAAAAAAAGAATTAATGATCTTTGAAAATTTTCATAGCCAAGGCTCGGCGCCCATAGCACAGTAGTTATAGCGCCAGCCACATTCACTGAGGCTGGTGGTTTTGAACCTGGTCTGGGCCTGCTAAGACAACTGCAACAAAAAAAGGGCAGGTGTTGTAGTGGGAGCCTGTAGTCCTAGCTACTTGGTAGGTTGAGACAAGAGAATTGCTTAAGCCCAAGAGTTTAAGGTTGCTGTGAGCTGTAACAGCACAGCACTCTGAGGGTGACATAGTAAGACTCTGTCTCATAGCCAAGTATGGTGGCTCACACCTGTAATCCTAGTACTCTGGGAGGCTGAGGCAGGTGGATCACCTGAGCTCACCAGTTCAAGAGCTGCTTGAGCAAGAATGAGACCCTGTCTCTAAAAAATAGCCAGGTGTTATGGTGGTGGGCATGTTATCCCAGCTACTTGGGAGGCTGAGGCAAGAGAACTGCTTGAGCCCACGAATTTGAGGTTGCTGTGAACTACAAGGCCACAGCACTCTACTGAGGGTGACATAGTGAGACTTTGTGTCCAAAAAAAAAAAAAATCTTTAAACCAGGCTCGGTGCCTATGGCTCAAGTGGCTAAGGCACCAGCCATATACACCTGAGCTGGCAGGTTCGAATCCAGCCTGAGCCCGCCAAACAACAATGATGGCTGCAACCAAAAAATAGCCAGGTGTTGTGGCGGGCACCTGTAGTCCCAGCTACTTGGGAGGCGGAGGCGGGAGACTCGCTTGAGCCCAGGAGTTGGAGGTTGCTGTGAGCTGTGATGCCATGGCACTCCACCCAGGGCAACAGCTTGAGGCTCTGTCTTAAAAAAAGAACAAAAAAAAAAAAAACCCTTTAAACCAAAAACATTTGAAGAAAACTTAAGGGTGGTTCACACAATCCCCTTAGGGATTCACATCTTCTGCAGAAATATCCAAGTACCCCAAGGGACTGTTTCCTTCCTGTCCTAAAATATGAAAAGTAACTACAGCCCTTCCAAAATGGTCTTTTTTGTTGTTGTTTAGAGTTGAGACAAAGTCTTGCTTTGATGCCTTCAGTAGAGTGCTACAGCATCATAGCTCATAGCAACCTCAAACTCTTGAGCTCAAGTGATCCTCTTGCCTCAGTTTTTCTATTTTCTAGTAGAGACTAGGTCTCACTTTTGCTCAGGCTGGTCTGGAACTAGTGAGCTCAAGCGCATGGGTCTAGGCCTCCTAGAGTGCTAGGATTACAGGTGTGAGCTCATAGCAACCTCCAACTCCTGGGCTCAAGCGAGTCTCCTGCCTCCGCCTCCCAAGTAGCTGGGACCACAGGCGCCATCACAACGCCCAGCCATTTTTTGGTTGCAGCCATCACTGTTGTTTGGCGGGCCCGGTCTGGGGATTCGAACCTGCCACCTTAGGTGTACGTGGCTGGTGCCTTAGCCGATTCAGCCACAGGCGCCGAGCCACATCATTTGGTTATTAAAGAAGGTTGGATAGATGAGCATAATCTGTGTTCTTTTAAGAAGAAGAAAAAAGGGAGGTAATGATACTGGGGAAACAACTAACAAAGTCTAACTGCACTATCCTAAGACTTCTCTTGATGATAGTCTTGTAATTGTTTGTGGCTGAGGAAGCTGATTTCACCTCTAACCTGGGAGCAGAGCCTATAGCCCATATTTAATTTAAGCAGCATAATCCTACTGCCCTTGGCCATAGGTATTGCTCCAGGTAAATAACATCATTTGGGCCAATGAGACACAAAGCAAAAGTTCATCAGGGGGTGTTCAAAGGACACAAAGCTTTAGGTTTGGGCGTTTAAAGGGGTTTTAAACAAGGACACAAATTTCCCACTCTGCTGGGGGAGTTTCTTAAAGTCTCTTATATTTCTCCTTTTCTCTCTTCCCCTTTTGGTCTCCCCAGCCTAATTCTCACAATCTTTTTATCTGTCTCCCCTGCACCTCCTCAAATATGAATCTGGCCTCAGAGGCATTTGCTAGCTATCTTATAACATGAGGGGAGCCATCCTTTCTTAGGACGGAGAGATTGACAGACTGTGCCAAAATAAGCCATACTCAGAACTTTCTGCTATGTGAACCAGTTCTCTTTCTCTCTAGCCAGTTGGGTTAGATTTGCCATTACTTGCAATAAAACCCTAATGGAGGTTTGGCGCCTGTGGATCAAGTGGCTAAGGCGCCAGCCACATATACCTGAGCTGGCGGCTTCAAATCCAGCCCAGGTCCACCAAACAACAATGACAGCTGCAACCAAAAAATGGCCAGGTGTTGTGGCGGGCGCCTGTAATCCCAGCTACTCGGGAGGCTGAGGCAAGAGAATCATTTGAGCCAAGGAGTTGGAGGTTGCTGTGAGCTGTGATGCCATGGCACTCTACCCAAGGGTGACAGCTTGAGGCTCTGTCTCAAAAAAAAAAAACAAACCCTAATGGACAGGTTACTCTGGAGTATGATAGGGAGTGGACCATCACTTTTGTGGTATCTTCAGATGGAAGAAACAGTGGGACTCAAAGATGATGGAAGAGAAATAAACCAGTGTTTCCTAGGGTGCCCATAGCTGGCTCAGGAGACATCAGTTAGAGCCCTAAGTGAGGAGGCCTATTGGTTATTATGGGAAAATACAACTACTAGTTACCCTTTGAACTGGTACCCTGAATGCAGTCAAACACCTCTCTCCTACCTAGAGCTAGTCACAGAATGTGACCCCTGGAAAGAAAATTAGGAGACTATCCAGACTTGACTCCTGCTTTCCCCAGTCTACAGAAGCTGGAAAGCTGAGAACTGAAAAGAAAAGAAGTTGCTCAGAGCTGTAGTCCTGGAGACAGAGGAGTTGATGGGAGCTTTGGTCCTGAGGACAGAGAGGATGCTGGGAACTGGTACATTGAGGATAGAAAGAGTGTTCGGAGCTAAAGTCCCTTGGTGTTCCTGGATATAGAATATTTTAGTAGTGATAAAGAGTAAGGATTTTCATAATTGGCATATCTGGACCTAAGTTTTAATTATCAGACAGGCATGGGCGAAATCGAGGCCTCCTACTTTCCATGGTTTCTCACTCTTCCAGGGTCCGTAGGTGTGATAATCCTGCATCTGGCCTACAGGGTCACTCAGAAGTGGGCTCAGGGCGATCCACTCTCAAGAGGAAGAAGAAGCCTAAGTCTGGAGGGATGAGTCAGTATCAACGATGAGGAGAGAAATGAGAAAGCCTGAGTCAAATATACACAGAGGGGATACAGAGGGACTGGGGCAGGAAGAGCAGCCAGACCGGCGGGGAGCTGGGACGCCAGGAGTTGGGAGGTGTCCACAGGATCCTCTCCCTCCCGGGGCCCAGAACTCAGGCTTCCTTCCAGTTGGTTCACATTTGGGAGCCCCTCCCTGGGAATGACGCGGAAACACCGGGTTTCGGGTCAAGACAGGAGGGAGGAAGAGAGGGAGCGAAGGAGCTGACCCCACCCCATGCCTGAACCCCAGCTCCGCCCCTCTCTGGGAGATCCCAGACCTGCCCGGACCTCCGGTTGCTACCCTCCCCTGTCCTGGCTAAGCGCAGCCTCTTACTGGACTGGACAGCTGCATGTTCACACTCACCTGTCCACAAAACACCTCTCACGCTCACCTTTCCCATAACACACTCCTCCTCCCGCAGAGCTCACACCCTTACGACGCACGCAACGCTCTCGCCGCACACCACGACACCCACACCTTCACACACTGCCCTTCTGCACAGCACACTCATCCTCACACTCTCACACTCTGTCACAATGTCCTTACTCTCGCACACAACCTCTTAGTCCTTTACCAAACGCCCACAACCTCTCACCCAATTCCCACCTGCCCCCACAACGCAATCGCGCTCACGCTCAACCCCTCCCGCCCTCGCCCCTGCCCTCCTTTCCCCTCCTCTCTCCAACGCTCTTACCCACCCCAGTTCCCCATCCCTGCCCTCCCCCATTGTCTGGTGGCCTCCCTGCTGTCTCCCCCTCCCCTCCCCGGCCTCGGCCCCGCCCCGGCCTCGGCGCCCCGCCCCCGGGCGGGCAGGGGGCGGGGCGGGAGGCGCGGGCGGTGCAGGTGCCGGGCCGGGAGCGAGCGGCGGCGGTGGCGGCGGCGGCACCATGGGCCGGGCCCGGCGCTTCCAGTGGCCGCTGCTGCTGCTGTGGGCGGCCGCGGCGGGGCCAGGTAGGGTCGGGGGCTGGGGCCGCCAGGCCGGGCTGGGGCGAGGGGCGCGCCGCGGTGACAGCCCAGTCGCCGAGGGGCCGCAGAGGCCGAACAATGCGCGCGGGCCGGGCCGGGCCCCCTCCCCCGGGCAAAGCGCAGCGCGGGCCGGGAGCCGGGAGCCAGGAGCCGCGAGCGGGGGAGGGGGCGCGGGCTCCGGCCGCCGTGCCGCAGCCCCCCCACCCCGCACAGGCCCGATCCGGCGGGGACAAAGGGCCTGAGACCACCCCCCCTCCAACAAGCCCGCCTTTCCCAGTCTGGTCCTGCTGTCCTACTGTCCGGTCTCTGCGTCCCTCTGTCCACCCGTCTCTGGATCCCTCTATCTCTTTCCTTGTCCCCCTAGCCTTGTCCTCTGTGCCTCAGTGTCGACTCCTGTCTCTCCTTCCGTCTGTCTCCCTTTCTCCTTGCCTCCCCGTTCCCCATCTCTCTATCCTGTCTTTGTCCCCTACCTCTGTCCCCTGGTCTCTGTCCTCTTTTCCTGGGTCGCTCTATCCCTCCCCTCCTCCCAGTCATCCTCTCTATTCTCTGTCCCCCTGTATTTCTGCCCTCCCTGTCTGCCCCTATTCTCCATCTGTGTTCCTATCTTGCTGTCACCCTGTTTCTCTGTCCCTTATGCTATGTCCCCCATCTGCCCCATCCCCTTGTCTCTCTGTGCCCATCTTTCCGTCACCCATTTCTCTAGCTCCTCTGTCACCTCTCTCCCTCTTTTCCCCTCTGTCCCACTGTTTCCCTTTCCTCGTCTCTCTGCCTCCTCTCTAACCTTGCAACCTCCATCCCAGCATCCCCCATCCCATCCTTCAGTCTTTTCTGTGTTCCCTCTGTGCCCCTGGAGGGGAATTGAGTTAGGCAGGGCAGCATAAAGAGCCCCAAGGGGGGAATGTCTGTGTGTATGTGACTGGGGAAGTGGGAATGAGGAACCTGGCGCTAGGCACACACGTGGATTCAGCAACTGCCTTCCCAAAGCCTCCTCACCCATTCACACATCCAGGCTTGACTTACAGAGAAGCCCCCTCCAGGACACCCAGGGAGCTATCCACACATCCTTATCACACACCCCAAAGAACAGATCTTTGGAGGTGAGGTGCTGGAGATAGCCTAGATAGGGTGACCCTGAAGCTGGGGACAAGGTCAGGAAATGTCACCCACACACAATCTCACACTGTGTGTGTCTTGAACCTGTCATAGGTCACCCACTTCCAAGTAGGTAAAAGCCACCCTTTGAAGGAGCAGATTATTGAGAGGTGGCTGGGCAAAAGCAGGAGGGCTAGATGTTCTGTAGAGATTTGGAGAGGCCTTGTAACCAGGTAACACAGGGCTGCAGGCCTGAGTTTAAATCCTGGCTCTTGCCATTTGCCACAGCAGCCAATAGTAAACATGCCCCTCTCTCCTGGCTTCAGTTTCCCTTTCTGTAAGGTGAGGATGTTGAACTCAGTGACCCGAAAGGGAATCCCAACTCAGACTGTGAAAGGGTTTGTGGCAAGTTGAATGTGATCACACTGCCCCACTCCAGGGTTTGCAGGATAGCTTCCCAACCTCAGGACAAGACAAGGGGCAAGGCTGACCTCTCACTCTCTGCCTTTCTTTCTCCTATAGCCTGTGATTGCTTCAAAACTTTCATCATCACCACCCTTCTTTGCAACAAACAGGCCACAGTTTCCCAGATGAGAACTTTGGTACCTTAGTTACAGTTCCATCAAATTTTATTTTTCCTTAATTTTTAGGCTAAAAACCAGGTTCATAGAATCCTGGAGTCAATGAATCCAGTAAACAGAACCTGAGGGTAGCTTAGGATGTTGACATCTTTAGCGACTCTAAAATCCAGAAGCTTTTAGAATCTTGACACCTTTAAATTTCTAGAACTGTGATAGTGCTAGCATTCTAGCATCTCGACATCTGTAAAATTGTGAAATCTTGATCTCTTTGAGTTCCTGGATCTTGACATCTCTGACATCTAGAATCTTGACAGCTTAGACTTTAGATTCTCGGAATCAGAATATAGCCTAAGATGACCACCTGCCCAGTTCAAGAATCCTTTCTTCAGCACTTCTGGGAAATAGCTCTACAGCTTTGTCCCTTGTTTGATTTTAAAGTCACTGCTTCCTGGCACTCTAATCCTCTCTGTAAACCTTCTCTAAATTAAATGGTGTGGGGCTTTATAAGAGAGCTAGTAGCTTGGTGATGCAGGAAGAGCTCTGGGCTGGGAGCTAAGGCGCTTGGGTCCCATCCTTATCAGGCCTCAGGTCAATCTTTGTCCCTATCTGACCCTCATTTTCCCCTTCTGTGAATCATGGAGTTGGGAGCTGTGTAGCACCTTTGGAGGGCCCTTCCTGGTTTCCTTTTCACTGGATATTTCTGAATGGCCTTGGCCACCAAATTTTAGGGGGTATCAGTTACCCCTATCTTCCCCTCTCTTCCCCTCTCACCTTCCCCAGCCAGCAGGAGTGGGAATAGGAGATGAGGACCATTTGTGCCCTTCCAAAAATGTATTCTCTCTTTCCTGGCTCACTCTGGCAAGAATACCAGAAGAGGATGATAAGATTTGTGCCAAAAGAAAGAAGAGTCTGGGGTGGGCAGGAGAGAGGAAGTGAGAAAGAGAGAAAGATGGTTTGCCTTCCCAGATATGCACACAGGCAGAAACAGGGATCCACGGGCCAGAAATTGGGTAGAACAGAAAGAAGCAGAGAAAGCAGATACACAGATACAAAGAAAGAATAGAGAGGGTGTTAAGAGTTGGGGGGCCCGGTGGAAGGGGGGTTGTTGCTCCCAAATATTGTTTCCCTCCCAATATGACTCACTTTTCCCTGCTGAAATTCTGACCAACCACTCTAAGAATGGGGGGACCCTCCCCCCATTGTGAGTCACCCTAAGGAATAGTTCTTCAGAGGTTTCTATCACTGAACCCCCCCACCCTCCCATGAGTTAGATGCCTGAGTCCCCAGAGCCTGGGGGTGGGGGTCAGGTTTCGCAATGGATTCCAAGACCTTAGACACAACAGGGCTGGAGCCCAAGGGTGGGTTAATGTCGTGCGAGCCTGGCCTGTCCCCATCTTGGAAACACAAAGGCAGCTTTCTCTCTCTGAGATGGGAGGGGGGGTCCTGGAGACAGTCAGACCCACCAGCATCCAATGGCTTGTGGCACCAGGACCCAAGCACCCACTGGTCTCCGCCTATGCAGACCCCAGGCCCACAGGAACCAGGCACCCGGGCTCTTCCACATGTACCCTGTGGGGCAAGGGGCGAGGGCAGAGCCTCGGCTCTTCTGGGAAGGGGGTGAATAGAGGGCACTGGGGGTGGAGGATTGGACAGTGGCAGCTCAGTGCTTGCTTGCACCCTTCCCAGAGCTGGAATTCCTCCCCCCACCCCAGGAAGAACCTCTACTCCCTGTCCCCTGGCTGGGCCTGAGGCTTGGAATCCAAGGAGTCCTGAATATCCCAGGAATGTGGGGCCACTGGGGGGACTTTTTGTGTGAAGCTGCTGACTCACCCCTACGCCCCCACCTGATGCCTAGGTTCCTAGAAAGGAGTGGGACAAAGGACTGAAAAAAGGCAGAACTGTGGTTCTAAGAGTTGAGGACTGTGGACTTAGTCAAAAGTTTCCAGGAGTGGAGGGTGTTGGGGTCCTAGACTCTTGGGTCTGAGGGAAGAGGGCTGGGGGCCCAGACCCCTGGGTCTGAGGTAGGAGGGGCTGGGGCAGGACCCCGGGTCTGAGGGAGGAGGGATTGGGGCTGGAACCAAGGGTCTGAGGGAGGAAGGGGCTGGGGCGGGACCCCCAGATCTGAGGGAGGAAGGGGCTGGGGCTGGATCTCGGGTCTGAGGGAGGAGGGGCTGGGGCTGGGTCCCTGTAGGGGTCTGCAGGAGGAAGGCCTGGGGTTGGACCCCTATCTGAGGGAGGAGGGACTTGGGCTGGAACTCCCACCCCTACTCCAAGGGAGGATGGGCTGGGGCTGGACTCCCCTAGTCTGAGGGAGGAAGGGCTGGGGCTGGACCCCTGGGTCTGAGGGAGGAGAGGATGGGGGCCTCGACCCTCGGGTCTGAGGAGGGGGAAGCTGGGCTTAGATTCCCGGATCAGAGAGAGGAAGGTGCCAGAGCCTTGAACTCCTGCCTCCTGAAAGATACAAGGGGCTGAGAAGGCTGCACTCCTAGGTCTCGAGGGAGGGAGGGGTGAGAGTACAGACTCCTGGGTTCTGAGACAGGAAGGGGCTGGGGGGGCGGGTTCCACTGCAGGTTTCTGAGGGAGGAGGGGCTGGGACCCTAATGCCTAGGTCCTCGGAATACAGGCGCCTTCAGAAGCCTCAGCAGGGGAAGAATTGACGCTTTGTGCGAGGATGTTCGGACTCCGCCATTGATGGGGGGCTGAGGGGGGGTTTGGTTAGGATCAGGGATGTACCACATCCTTAGGGGAGGAAAAGGGAAGGAGGCATAATGCAAGGAGCCCCCTGGGGAGTGGATACAGAGGGGGTGGCTGTGACCTTCCCAGAAACATGACCTTGAGACTCCCTTGGGTATCCGCTGACTCAGGACCCAGGAAGTGCTCCCCCCATCCTGCTTAGTCTCGGTGGAAACATCCAACAGCTGTGTACTCTGGACCCCCAGCTCCTAGGTCCTGAAGGAGGAGGGGTTTGAAGGCCCAGACTTCTGGGTTTCAGGGGGGAGAAAGCTGGGAGCTCAGACTCTTGGGTTTGAAAGAAGAGGACTCTGAGGGCTGGGACTGCTGGGTACTGACTGGACAGGGTGCTGGGGGTCTGAACTTCTGAAGCCTCAGAGAGGAGGTAGTTGGGAGCTGGATTCCTGAGTCTAAGGGAGGAAGAGCCTGGGGTCCTAGACTCCTGATGAAGGAGAGGCTGACAACCCAACCTTCTGGGTCTTGGGAGAGGAGGTGGTTGGGAGCTGGATTCTGGGGTCTGTATACATCACCTGCTCAGACACTCTTTCCTAAACCCTCCTCTGTCCCTTTTTCCAGGCACTATCCCCATGACTACCTCTGGCTGTCAACACAGTTTAAAGGGCCAGTGCCCCAGTCCCAAAAGCTCAGCCCCTCTCTGACCAGAAAGTCCCGCCCCTACCACCCCCCAAACCCCTGAAACAAAAGCTCCTAGGATATTAATATTCCAAGCACAGACACTGTTGGTTACTGACTCCTCAGGAGGGGGAGGGAATAAGACAAAAGCCCCCACCCTCACCCCATGTGCACCCTCAAGCAGAAAGCAAGGGATAGATTTGGGGGTGGCAGGTCCAAAGAACCTGATGGCTCCCAGGAGATGGTAAATTTTGCCACTGACTTGCCTGAGACCCTCTGAGCCTCATTGTCCACATCTGTAAAATGGGGGGCTAGCATTGGACTAGCTCTGAGGGTCAGAATCCAAGGATAGGCTTTGGGATGTTTCTAAAAGTGCCAAAACGTGCATGCCAGTTTTCATGTGCACAGGCATATTTCCAGAGGTATAATAACAGCCTTGCAGAGAGGCTCTCTGTGCTGCAGGACCTGGGCTAATCCCAATAAGGCAGACACTGGTATCATCTCTATTTTATAGATTGGGCAACTGATGCTCAGAGAAGTGAGGCAACTTGCCCAAAGTCACACAAATGGCAAGTGGTTGAGCTGGGATCAACCCAGGTGTTTAAAATGAGAATAATGATGTCACAAATTTGGTGTGAGGGCTTGGTGCCCATGGCACAATGGTTACAGCACCAGCCACGTACACTGAAGTTGGCGGGTTTGAATCCGACCCAGGTCAGCTAACCAGCAATGCCAACTGCAACAAAAAATAGCCGGGCGTTGTGGCAGGTGCCTGTAGTGCCAGTTACTTGGGAGGCCGAGGCAAGAGACTTGCTTAAACCCAAGAGTTTGAGGTTGCTGTGAGCTATGACATCACAGCACTCTACCAAGGGTGACATAGAGAGACTCCGTCTCAAAAAAATAAAAAAAAAATTTTGGTGTGAGACTGAAGTGAGATCCTGCCTGACATATGCAGTTCACTCACCAAACTGCCTAGACATTTCTCAAGTACCAGACACATTCCTAGGCACCAGGGGTGCAGCAGTAAGCCCAGCGGATTACATCCCTGCCTTCATGGAGTGTTTATTTTAGTAATGGGGGAGAAACAGACAAAACAAATTATTCAGATAATTTTAGTGAAATGTCCTGAAACTTTTATGGGTAAAATAAAACAATAATGAGGAAACAAAGTGTTCCGGAGGTGATGGTATGGGGAGTGAGGGAGGGCCTCTCTGGGGAGGTGTTGGTATAATCTGAGACCCCAATAGAAACAGGAGGCAGCCCTGGGGCAATGGGGGATGTGAGGAGAAGAACATTCCAGGCAGAGGGAAGAGCAAGTGTAAAGGCTCTGAGGTGGTATATGGGACTGGTGCCCTACTCCCTAAGGCGCCAGCCACGTACAACCTAAGGTGGCGGGTTCGAATCCCCAGCCCGGGCCCGCCAAACAACAATGATGGCTGCAACCAAGAAATGGCCGGCGTTGTGGCAGGCGCCTGTGGTCCCAGCTACTTGGGAGGCGGAGGCAGGAGACTCGCTTGAGCCCAGGAATTGGAGGTTGCTATGAGCTGTGATGCCGTGGCACTCTACCCAGGGGGACAGCTTGAGGCTCCGTCTCAAAAAAAAAAAAAAAAAAAAAAAAGAGGCTCTGAGGTGGGACCCAGCTCAGCGTGTTTGAGGGACACCAAGACCAGTGTGCCTGAAGTGAAGTGAGGTGAGAGAGGCCAGGCCATGTAGCCCCTTGAAGAATTGGGAAGGAGTCTTGATTTTATTCTAAGTGTAATGGGCAGCCATCATGCAATTTTAAGCAGAGAGGTGAATTGATCTGATTTACTATTTTGAAAAATCCGTCTGGTCACTGTGTGGAGAATGGCCTGGAAGGAGGCAGACACAGAAGCTGAGAGCCCCATAAAGTAGGCTCGTGAAGGGTCCAGCTGAGTGATGATATTACTGGATATGGGTAAGGGTAGGAGAAGTAGACAAACATGAGTAGATTTGGCACTTGTTTGGGTGGTAGAATGGACATATATTGCTGATGGAATGGATGTTAAGGGTGAAAGAAAGGAGGAGAACTTTAATGATTTCCAGGTTTTTTACCTGAACAACTGGGTGGAGGGTTGTGATATTTATTGAGATGAGAAAATGTGGTAAGGAATATATGTGGGGCAAGGACTGCATGTACTGAGCTTGATATTACAGGGTGCTAGATAAACCTCAAATAGTGGCTTAAATACCCAAGTGCTATAGTCTTAGCTACTCAGGAAGCTGAAGTGGGAAGATCACTTGAGCCCAGGAGTTTGAGTTCAGCCTGGACAACACAGCAAGATCCCATCTGTAAAATAATTAAATAAAAATAATACCCAGTGCTATATTCAAATATAAAGGAAGGCTGGAAGCAGGAGTTGAGGGCTGTTACAATAGTTCTATGTCAGCTCGGCACCTGCGGCTCCAGTGGCTAAGGCCACTTGGGTGCAAACTCAGGTTCGAATCCAGCCCAGGCCCACCAAAAACAACAATGACGGCTGCAACCAAAAAATAGCCAGGTGTTGTGGCGGCGCCTGTGCTCCCAGCTGCTTGGGAGGCTGAGGCAGGAGACTTGCTTGAGCCCAGGAGTTGGAGGTTGCTGTGAGCTGTGATGCCATGGCACTCTACCCAGGGGGATAGCTTGAGGCCCTGTCTAGAAAAAGAAAAAAAATAGTTCTATGTCTTCACCA
>CAUYQV010069877.1:0-29761 GCA_963574575.1 Galagoides demidoff
AAAAAAAGAATATAGGTAGATTGAGGCTGGTGAAGAAACAGTGGAAGTAAAGTTTTGTAAAACAACTAAGACTCCAGAGTAAAAAGACAGCTAAAGAGCTCTTGTCTCTTTAAGGCAGCCAAAGGTTCTAAGAATTGAAAAAGAAAGATTGTAAAAAGTAAAAGGCCGAAAGAAAAAAAAAGCCAGTAGAGAAAAATCATGGGAAATAAGATACAGCAGTTGGAATACAGTTGAGAGATCAGATGAATCTTATAGTAGAAGCAGGTAAATGCTATATTGACAGGACAACTCAAGTTGGGCAGCTGAAAGATCAGATGGTAAATCCCCCAGTTAACATCAAGTGCCATAAATGTGGGAAGCTAGGCCATAAGAGAAAAGTGTTTAAAAGGGAAAAGAATGTTGAATGCTAAAGAAAAGGAACAAAGAGCGTGTAAACCTCCAGGTGTATGTCTCAAGAGTAAAAGAGGCTTTCATTGGGCAAACAAATGCCGTCATCAATTTGACAAAGATGGAACAACTTTATTGTAGGGAAATTATCAGTTGGGCTAGAATCAGGACCCACTGGTAAATGAAAGAAAAAACAGTTTAATATTTTCATGTCAAACCATTCTCAGAAAAAACAATATAATTCAATTCTATGTCATGGGAGCACTCTGCCAGCTTGGTTAGACTTATGGTGCCTTAGTGTAAAATGGGAAATTAAGCCAGACCAATGGATGATGGAGAATAATTAGATTAAATATGTTTGTGGAATATTAGGTTATCCTGCGTGGTGAAGGGATAATGGACCTCTCATCACTGTCTGTGCACTATAACCAGGTCCAGCTAAGGAGACTGGACACGGCCCAAAGGGAAAGGAGAAAGAAAGTGAAGCCTTTGGGAGATCATGAGAGGTGAGAACTAAGGGAGGGAAGAGTAAGAGTAAAACCACCTTTGTGCTAGGAAATGCCATTTTAAACAAAAGTCTGGAATCAATTAGCAAAAATTTCGCTGGAAAAGGAGCTTGAAAGCAGGAAAAACTCTATCAAGGAATTGTGAAGGGTGGTACTTTTTGGACCACGGGTAACAGTTCCACGAGGAACTGCCAAGTGTGGAACCATTAATCCATGAGTAACAGTCTTTTGAGATCTGTGAAGGGTGGACTTAGGGATCTTGAGTAGCAAAACCTTTGGAATAGCAAGAGAAAAGTCCTTGCTTGCAAAGATTGCAAGGAAAGTGTTATCTCTTGTTCATCCCTTAAGTAAATATCAAAGGAAAGTTCCTATAGTTAAAGAAATGATAAATTCTCTCAGGAAAGATTTCAGTTTTTCTCCATTTAAAAAGACCTTTAAGGAAATGAACATCACAGTCATCATTTTCCCCTCGCAGTGGCTAATAGTTTCATCTATATCAGGCTTCCTCATTTAAAGAGCCCATACCTGGAATTCTGAACTCTGATAATTATCATCTTTTGCCTAGAAAGAAAAGGGCTAGATAACAGGAAGAACTGCCCTTACTACGTTAAAAGTTATTTTGTTTGTATATAAAAAGGGGGGGGAATGTAGCAGCCTGTATAGCCTATGGCTAGGAGGAGTGAGAGTTATAGGAAATACCTGTAATGGAACACCTTGGTGAAAAGGGCATGGAGAGAGATTTAGTTCTAACTACCATGAGAGAGCTCGCGAGATGAGAGCATTGGTGAATTGGCTATCTCTACACCTGTGGTGTTGAGAGGCACAAGCTCAGCCTTATATTAGGCTGGAGGAGAAGGCAGTCAAAAAGTACACACATTCTATCACGGACACACTTACTCTGACTCTGTCTCTTCGGCCTGCAGAAGGCCAACGCGGCGTCTCTCTGCTGAAGATTACCAAGCTCTGCTAAAGACTAAGAGCTATTCATGCTAAGAAGACTGCTTTACTCTAAGACTCTGTCTCTCTCTCTCTCTTTCTCTCTAGCTAAAGTAGATAGCCCTCAAGCACCTAAGAGAAACTCATGTTAACACTCTACCAAGGGTGACCAAGTGAGACTTTGTCTCAAAAAAAATTTAAAAAAGCTGTAAAGTCTCCATCTTTTTTAATGGCTGAATAGTATTCCATGCTATACATAAACCAGTTTGTTGATCCATTCATCAGAAACTCCTTTAAATATGAAGACATACATTCATTGAAAAGTAAAGAGATGTAGAAAGACATATACCATGCTAACACTAATCAAAAGAAATCAAGAGTGCCTATATTAATTTCACACAGGACAGAGTCTGAACAAGTAAAGTTATAAGAGATGTTAATTGGGGAAACAAAATTTAAAAAAAGTTATCAGGGATAAAGAAGAGGAATTATAATGATAAAAGGGTCGATTCTCCAAGAAGACATAACAATCTATAATGAGTATGCATTTAACAACAGAAAAGCAAAATATGTAAGGCAAAAACTGTTAAAACTGCAAGGAGTAATAGATGAGTTGATTATTATACACATATTTGGAGACTTTAACACCCTTTATCAGAAATGGAAAGATCTAGCAGGTATAAAATCAGTAAAGTTATAATCAAAGTCAGTAATACCATCAATCAACTGGACATAATGAACATGTGTAGACTACTTCTTCCAATAGCAGTGGAATACACATTCTCTCAAGCTTACATGGAACCTTCACCATGGTAGAACACGTTCATGGCCATAAAATACACCGTAACAAAGGAATAAAAATCATACAGTATTTGTTGTAACGCCACAATGGAATTTAACTAGAAATTAATTAGAGAAAACAGGTAGAAAATCCAGAAATACTTGGGAGATTAAACAACACACCTCTAAATAATGCAGAAGCCAAAAAAGAAATCTCAAGAGAAATTAAAATATATTTTAACCAAATACAAAAGAAAATACAACTTAAATTTTGTGGCATGAAACAAAATAAATCAAGGCTTACAAGGAAATTTCCAACACTGAATGCATGTATTAGAAAAGAAGAAAGAGCAAAAAATCAATAATCTAAGCTTCTGCTTTAGGAAACGAGAAATAGAAGAGCGAATTAAATCCAAAGTAGGCAGAAGAAAAGAAATAACAAAAATGAGATCAGAAAGCAATAAAATTGAAAACAATCTCTGTTGATTAACAGAGAAAATCAACTAAAACAAAAGCTGGTTCTTTGAAAAGATCAACATAAGTCAATAAGCCTCTAGTCAGGGTAACTAAAACTTACTAGAAATGCATCTCATTGACAATCAGTGAGCAACTACTTATGCCAGAAAAGTAGACAAAAACATTAGCATCATTTTCTTTCATTCAATCATTTAAAAAAAAAAAACACTACTAAGCACCTATTTGCCAGACACTGTTCTAAGTGCTTAGGATTTATCAGCAAATGACAAACACAATAAATAAACTGTATAGTACATTAGAAAATAGTAAATGGAAAAAAACATAGAACAGATTAAGAAAAGGGCTAGGAGGTAAGTAATTCTTCTTTATTTTGTTATGAATATATATATACATATATATCAAAAACTATTATTTTCTTCCCTTTCTGATCCCCTTATCATATAACATAATATGTATTAATAATAGTTAATTTTATGTCATAGTATTCAAGTTACAGGATATAAAAAATAAAGAGTGAATATCACAAAAGACCTTTCATCCTCCTTAGGGGAAAGGGCTAGCATGTGTTCCATTGTACACGGATAATTGTATCACGTTAGGCAGAAGCATGATTTTGTTACTGTCTTATTTGGAGATTAATCATGGCTTTAAGAAAAGTATATGTTGTTGGCTGGGCGCAGTGGCTCACACCTGTAATCCTAGCACTCTACGAAGCCGAGGTGGGTGGATTGCTTGAGTTCACAAGTTTGAGACCAGTCTGAACAAAATCAAGACCCTGTCTCTACTAAAAATAGAAAAAATGAGGCAAGAGGATCTCTTGACCCCGAGTTGGAGGCTGCTGTGAGCTATGATGCCAGGGTACATAGCTACCCAGGGTGACAGCTTCAGATTCTATCTCAAAAAAAAAAAAAAAAGTATATGGTGTCAAGTTGATAAGAGAGTGAACTGTAATAGTTCTATGTGTCAACTTGAGTAGGCCTAGCACCCACTCATTCAGACAAACACTAAGCGACCCTGTGAAGATATTTTATAAATGTGAAGAACATACACAATCAGTTGACTCTCAGGAGAATAGATTATCCCCTGTAATCTGAGGAGGCCTCATCCAATCAGTTGAAAAGCCTTAAAAGCAGAACTGAGGTTTCCCAGAGGAAGAAGAAATATACCTGTGGAATTCAGCATCAGCTTCTTCCAAGGGTTTCCAGTCTGCTAACCTGCCCTACAAATTTTGGACACGCTTAGCAAACCCCCACAATCATGTAAGCCAATTCCTTGCAATAAACCTCTTAACATCCTACTGCCTTTATTTCTCTGGCATAATCCTAAGGGATATAGGTAGCTACACAGAGAAAATGACATTTGGGCAAAGACCTGCAGTAAGCTTGACATGTACAGGGAACAGAAAGAAGGCCAGCGTGATCAAACAAAAGTGACAAAGGTGGGAAGAAGCGAGAGAGGAGATTACTTTATTAACCAGAAGAAGCAGCAGAAAAAGTGTGGGCTGAGAGTGAAAGGTCATTTTTAGTAATTTTTCTATTATAAGCCCACATCGTGACAAAAAAAGAAGCTACCATCACACAAATGTCTCTCCTTCTCTAACATGACACAAACAGATACTCCCCATCCCTACTGTTGGCAAAAACTTCTGGCTGCTGCAGAGAGCTCTCCTAGAGTTAACTCATTTTATATTTGGTGCACGTATACAAAGTGCACCCCACTATGAGCTGCATCATGCTGAAAGTTTCTCCCTTAAGAGTGTGGGACCCTGAAGCCAGGTCAGAAAGGGGTTCACCATCAAAGCATGGATCAAGGGATGGCTGGTCACCTCTAGGAGAAGAATAGCTTATGTTGTCACCTTTGGGTAAGATAATAGTTTGCTATGTAGAGGGGAGGGCCTCTAATTTGTCCCACTGTAGTCTAGTTGAAGAAATAAAGTCCAGATACCACCACAGGTTGGTAAAAGTGGCTGGGTGCATTAAACCTGATAAAACACCTCAAAGAGGCTTCTCAGCCTCTCATTTCTCCCTACAAAAGGGAGAATACCAAGTTTTCCATAGTATAAAAGTTATCAGAATGACAGTAATTTTAAGTAAATTTATTAACTTGGGAAGATGATCATAAAGTGAAAGAAAGGCAACACAACTACATCCAACGTACACACGGATTCTTAGATGTATCTCAACTACGTAACATTAACATGTTGGCCTTCAAGAAATGGGATATATGAGTAGAAGAGTTAAATGCGCATAAAAAATACGTAACAATCCTCTGCGGTCAGTGGGATTACAGGCAATTTTTATTTTCTTCTTTTTGTTTCCTGCATGTTCTTTTACCATAAAAATATTATTGTGCAAATAACAAAATTGTTTATGATTAATAAGTAAAAACTCTTGCGTTTATATAAAGCACTTCTAGCTCCTTCTCAACCCCTTCAAAAAAGTGATTTGACTTCTGCATCTCAAGCCAGGTGGAACAGAGCTTTTCCAGACTACTTTTACATATGGGCAAATAGAGCACTCAAAGGAGTTAGGTAACTTACCCAATGTCATACATTATATTGTGGTGTGCAATCAGGAGCCTGGGGTTGTCCTGAAGGTCCCCTCCAAGAGAGCACACTAGCTTTGTGCCATTTCCTCAGTCCATGCACCCTGGAAGTGAGGGTCAAGCTGAGCTGACCCCTTGCCCTTACCTCTGCCAGGCGGGAGTGCTTGTGGACATTCTCGCCTTTTTGCACACTAGGAGCCAGCTGCTGCAGGACACCCCTGCTGCTTGTCAATGCTCTGGTCAGCCGAGCAAACTTCCCCCAGCCTGAAGCATGTGAAAGAATAAAAAGACAGGGTCAACCATGTCCTGAAGGAGCACAGATATTCACATCACCTGTTACACTGACAGAACCAGACACCCGCAATGTCCTCCCAAACTACCATGAGTCCCTCTGCATCCCTGCTAGCAGGACTCACTTCTCACAAAGGCACCTTGACACACTCAAAAGTATGGAGCAGTTTGCTCTTCCCATGCACTTTCCCTTCATCCTAATAGGTTTGTGGAGGTGTTAGTATCATTTTACTGTTAGGAACATTGAGACACAGAGTGCCTAGAGCAGGGGTCCTCAAACTTTTTAAACAGAGGACCAGTTCACTGTCCCTCAGACTGTTGGAGGGGCAGACTGTGGGCCCCAGGATGAGTCGGCTGCTAAGCAGGACAGGCAGTGGTGGCAAAAACACCTGGCGGACTGGATAAATGTCCTTAGCAGGCCACATGTGGCCCACAGGCTGTAGTTTGAGGACGCCTGGCCTAGACAATGAGAAAAAATCTAGAATCCAGATCTCTCTACTCTGACCCAGGGCTTTTCTATAAGATAATATCAGACAGCTTGGTGCCTATTGCTCAATGGTTAGGGCACCGGACACAAACACTGGGGCTGGTGAGTTCCAATCCAGTCCAGACCTGCTAAACAACAGTGACAACTACAACAAAAAAGTAGCCAGGCATTGAGGCAGGAGCCTGTAGTCCCAGCTACTTGGGAGGCTGAGACAAAGAGAACCACTTTCCAGCAGTTCTCAACTTGGGCATCGTGACCCCTTTGTAGCAATGAAAATACATTGCGGCATTAGGAAGGTTGAGAACCACTGGTTAAGCCCAAAAGTTTGAGGTTGCAGTGAGCTATCATGCCATGGCACTCTACTGAGGGCAACACAGTAAGACTCTGTCTCCAAAAAAAAAAAAAAAAAAAAAAGATAATATCAGGGAATAGAAATGTTTCTCTGACTTGGTGACTTGGCCCAGGCTGTTCCCAATCTCCCTCCTATGAGATCTTATAGAAACTGAGCTAGTTCAGAGTCTCAAATGGATAGCTAGTCAAATGGCTATTCCATGATTGCCTTTTCCAAGGCCAAGGGATAAGAAATGAATTCAACCCTGGGGTAGGTAGGAAAAGCACCAGCAGATTTTAGGCTGCTTTGGGATGAGGGGGAAGGATGGCTGATGGCTGGTCTTTACTGAGAATCTAAGATATCTCAGTGATCTTGATTGCCTTTACTGGTCTCCAAAGATGATGGTCCTTTTTAACATCCCAAAACCCATGTGCACCAAGGTTATCACCGTGGCAGTTGCACCATGAGACCCTTGAAAGCCTGTCAGGATTTTCAAGACTAGGCTTGGGTCTCAGGAGCTCCAAAAACCTAGACACAGGTGTACAGTAAATAAACCAAGCATGCAACTATTTTTACACAACACCTAAAATCAGGACTAGGCAATTTTACTTTTTTATGTTTTAGAGTTTACAAGCATTTTAGCACCTCCCTATAGAAATCTCATCCATGAAATTTTACCCTGGAGCACCTTTCTGAGACAGACTTAGAGTGCAGAGGACAATGGAGTTAAACAGAAGAATGGTCTTTTTTTATTTTTTTGTACAACCTTTAAGAATCATAATCTGCTTAGATGTTATGTTTGTTATGATATTCAGTATACCATAATGTTTCTTTGACCTAAGAGATCCTTACAAATTTTCAAATTTCCAATTGAAGTATTTTCATTTACCTTTTCATTTTGACTAAAAAGTAGATTGTAATGTGATAAAGAAATATGTCCTGTAATATTTATTTGTTTTTTTTTTAATTTTATTGAATGGTAACTATGTACATTTTTATTTGTTTTTTTATTTGATCAGACTTATTGCATAACTTTGTATTTGCTCCTATTTTTATGTTTCATGTATTCTTAAGAAAATATTAGGTGCTTATATTCATTAAATCAGCCTACAAAATTATGTTGTACAACTTTTTTACCCCATTTTTTTAACAGCCCAAGTCACAGAAGACTAAACATTATAACTTAAAACTTTCTATGTTCTATGTCCTTAAAGTTTAGGAATTCCTCTTCTAAAGAATATACACCTGAATTATTTGCTTTTAATCCAATTTAATGTCGTTTTAACTACTGTGCTTTTTGTATGTTAATTTATTGTAAATATTACAATATGTATATTTGAAAGGAAAAAAAATCAAGATCTGGATAATTTTTTATCAGAACAGTGAATCAGCTCTTTTTTAACTTATTCCAGAAGTTCTGGGCTTTAATAAAAAGCTAGTGGTGCTTTTATCTACCCTGATGCCATGAAGCAGAGATGTGGAACTGCTGGAGTCAGCTTACAAAGGGATGAGTGATAGTTGGACTGTGGGGGTCCCATTAATGTTAACAGGAGGGGACAGCACATACTCCACAGGAATCTTTGACATCTCCCTTAAATGTACCATTTATGAATGTGCTGTGGGAACTGTGAAGTAAGATTTTTTTAGAGTCTCAGAGTCAGGCTCTGCTTTGGATCAAAACAAAACTGGAGTTGAATTCTGCAAAGCATTTTAAGAAAAGCAGAAATTTATTTTTTAATCAGATAGCAAACAGTCATACATGCAAGGGCTCTATCTCCACCCTACCATCACCATCACTGCAACCCATATTGTGGGAACAGTGATGAGAGGCACATGGCAGGGCAGATGCCCCGGACCCACCAAGCAGGGAGCTCAGGGCCCTGGTCCATCAATTGATACAGCATAAAGGAATGCTCTGGACCTCTGGGCATTGCCCTGTTTTCAGACTTGCCTCCCACTCTGCCCTATCCTTGACTCTCTTTCCAAGAAGACAGCCCTTCAAGCAGTGGTTCTCAACCTTCCTAATGCCGCAGCCCTTCAATACATTTCCTGTGGGTCACGACCCACAGGTTGAGAACCGCTGCCTTAAAGGAACTAGCTCTCAACTGGCTGAGCAGAAGGAATGGAAAGCTAAGTGGTGTAGGACAGGGAATGAATGGGAAAGTGAAATGTCACACTTCCTTCAGCACAGGCAGAACTCTTTCCCAAATTCCCAACCCCATGCATGTTTTTCTTTGTGCTCTACAGACACTTTATAATAGCAACTCTCCATAGCCAGGTGAAAAAATAGATTCATTTATTCATGCACTGATTTTATAAGCATAACTACTATGTATCAGGCAAAGTACTAGACACTAGAGATGCTAACATAAATAAGACACTAACTGGGCCCAGACAGCACATACTCCAGTAGGGAAGACTGACAAATAAATAAAAAATCATGATATAGTAAGCTATGTTCTCTGACACTGATGAGTACAGGAAGTTATGCTAAGACTGCCCACAAAAGGCCTATCAAATCCAGGCTAGGAAATCAAGGAATGTTTCCTGGAGGAAGTAACACTAGCACAAAATTTAGAAAGATCAGTAAAAATCAGATGGACTTAAGAAGGAAAGAGAGACCTTCCACACAGAAGGAACAGCCCCTGCAAAGACAGAAAATCATAAAATAGGATACTATGTCAGTGAAGAACAAAACATTCTGAATGGCTGGATGAAGGGGCATGGCTTGTAAAGGGGAGTGGAAGCTAAGAGAGGCCTGAAGTAGTGCTAAAGAGGCTGACAGAGGCCAAACTGGGAAGAACGTAGACAGTAATAACCCAGACAGTAAGTTAAGAAATTTGAACTTTATCCTAAAGCCCACAGGAAACCAACAGATTTAAATATGGTTGATGGTAAGGAGAGAGATACATATACCAACTGTATATTAGAAGGACAGAACAACAAGCAAGAGACCATGTGGGCCTAGACCAATTCCATGGCCTGGGCGGGGGCCAGGGGGAGACTTGAGAGCAGCTACAGAGGCAGAATCAACCGGATCTGGAAAAGCAGCTGTTGAGGAAGAGAAGAGGCAATCCAGGTGGCTCCAGAGTTTCTGTGTTTGGTGACTGGGGTGACAGGTATTCAATGAGGATTGAAACGCAAGAAGAGAGCAAACCAATTTGGTGGGAGATAATATGTATAATTTAAACCAACAATGTCCCTTATACCAAAGCTCTGGGGGAACCAGTTCTAGAAAAACTTTAACTCCTACTATCCAAAAGGACAACTGGGAAGGGATAACCCAGTGAGAATCGAGCTCAAGACGATCTTGCTCAGGAGAAGCCAGATGGTCATTTTCCACAGCAAAAAAAAGGCAGCTGATTCACCTTCCTCCCTCAAGGAAGCCTTTCCCAGATACGACTGTACCTCTCAGAGATCTGCCTGTAGCTCTAGTATACCCCTACTTGTCTTACACAGACTCTATTTGATCACTGATTGTGCCTTTTTATTCTTATCTGCTTACCTGTCTGCCTCTTCCCCCAAGTAGATTCAAACAGTGGCTCTATTTCAGATATTTCCTGGGTCTAGCACATTTCCTTGTATGTAGACATAGGGCCAGACACCCAAAGGACACCCAATAAGTCTATGTGTTAAATAAATATGGATGAAGGACAAACATCTTTTCTTTGCACTTATTGACTTCTGTCTGGGCTTCCAATAGACAGAGTCCCAAAGATAAGTAGCCCAGGCCCCTGGCTCACTCCTATAATCCCAGCACTCTGGGAAGCCAAGGCAGGAGGATTGCTACAGTTCAGGAGTTTAAGACAAGCCTGAGCAAGAGCAAGTCCCTATTTCTACCAAAAATTAAAAAACAGAAAAATTAGCTAAACATGGTAGCACTTGTCTCTAGTGACAAAGTAAGACTCTGTCTCAAAAAAAAAAAAAAATAGCCTAATTTAGTTTTAGGAGGTATTTCTGTGCTTCCCTCAGGCATTTCTATACCCATTCCTCCAATTATACTCCATAAGCTCAACTTTGAACTAAGCTCAAATGAAGAAATACCTGGCCCAGTTTTATCACAAACATCACCAGCAAGTTTAGAATAGCAGAGCTGAGGGTACCACAGGATGATCAAAGGCATCACATGATCAGGAAAATGAAAGGGGGTAAGCAGGAGAGGAAGAGGAAAGTGAAATAGAAAGACAGAAAGAGGGGTAGACAGTGTGCAATCTAGCAATTAGCAAAAAATGTATTCATTCTCCAGGTCCTTTCTCCATTCCAGGAAAGATGATACTTCCTCTCTGCCTTGATCCTGCAATGGATGAAATGGGTTTCAACTTGGCTGAGCCACCACAGAGGCTACTTTAGTGTCCAACTCTTTAGGCAAGAAGAGATAGTTCTGGGATTCTAGCTCCTCTGAGGGTAAGTCCAGGAGTAATAGAAAAGACAGAGACCAGCCATGTCCTGAGATACAAAGACACACATTCTCTTAGACTAGTTGATGCCATAACCTAATATCTAGCAGAGAATAGTGGATAAAGGATGATTAGTCAGTGTGTATCACTGCCCAAGTGTCCTCAAGTCTCCCTCCATAATCTTTTCCCCACCAATGTTCAAATAACCAAAAGTCTAGGATAGCTTCTTCAAGTAGCAATCACTAAATCATCACTTTTCCATGATCCTAAGGGCACAGAGATAAAATACTACTATTATAGGGGGAGGGAAACCTATGACTTATATCTATTACTCTGCATCTTTCCCAAGGGTGGCTTATAAATATATCCCACACAAGTACATATGGAGAAGCACTGGCAGTTACAACAGCCTGTCAGAGCCTTCATCCTTCAATATTCTAAATCTCTGGCTCTTAAAAATCTCTTCTAGAGCTTTATATTCCTTTCTTTGCCTGATTTTGGCTCAAACCTAACTCTAAATTTAGAAGTAAATAACATGGATCTTTCAAAGTGAATTTGTTCCTTTAATATGAGAGATTACTTGGTGGCAAGAGAGAAAACAAGAAGGGTGACTCATCTTTTGGTGAGCAATAGAGAGAAAGAGAACTCTGAGCCTTACACTTTAATTATTCTCTATCCATTTGCCTAAGCCACCTCAGAAGGCAGAATGGAAGAGAAACATATCCTGCAGGCTACTCCCAATTATCTTTAATAACAAAACAGCAAGAGATAAGGAAAAAAATGAAACCGCTGGAGTATCACAGATTCTCATTTTAGCCAAGAATTCCTACCTAATCTTTCATTAGTCTTTAAAAACATACACACAGAGAGACTGGGAGCAGTGGCTCATGCCTATAATCCTAGCACTCTGGGAGGCCAAGAGAAGTAGACTGCCTGAGCTCACTGGTTGAAGACCAGCCTAAACCAAAGCAAGACCCCACACCACCATCTTTAAAAAAAAAAAATCCAGGTAATTATGGCAGGCACCTGTAGTCCCAGCTACTCAGGAGGCTGAGGCAAGGGAATCACTTAAGCCCAAGAGTTGGAGGTTGCAGTGAGCTGTGACACCACTCTACGGAGGACTACAAAGTGAGACTTTGTCTCAAACGCACACACACACACAGAGTAGAGCTGTTACCAAACAGCAAACCCAGCTTGACTTTGACTTTCATTACTAAGAGAATTTGTCAAAAGATCGACAAAAGATGAGGAAGTCAGAGACCTGGATAACTCATAAAAAGGACTGAGAACTGATTCATCAAATGATAGTCGTGGCTCAAAAACCATTCCCAGGGCCCAGGGCCTGTGCCTGAGGCTCTGGGTAAAAGGGATTTACTTTGTGTCAGTTGCTAAAATAATCCCCTGTTAATTATCCCATGTGCTAGCCCCTTTGTGAGTGTTCTGTGAGAAAATACTGCCTACAAACTGGCTTCTCTCACCACTATGGGATATACTCATCCCACTCCTGAGTCCCAAAGTTAGACATTCATCACATGATCATAGAAAACAAGGTAATTTTAAAAACAATTTGAAGCACAATTTATTTATTTATTTTTTAATTTTTTTTAGAGACAGAGTCTCACTTTGTCACCCTCGGTAGAGTTCCTTGGCGTCATAGCTCACAGCAATCTCCAACTCTTGTGGCTTAGCTCCTTGGCCTAAGGCTGTTGCCTCAGCCTCCCGAATAGTTGGGACTACAGGCACGGCCACAACGCCCAACTATTTTTTTGTTGCAGTTTGACCAGGGCTGGGTTCGAGCCCCCCACCCTAGCTATATGGGGCCAGCACCCTACTCACTGAGACACAGGCGCCGCCCAACACAATTGATTTAAAAGACTAATCTGATGGTGGGAAGACATGCCACAGCTACGCTACAGAATAATTATCTGGAAATTTTGGGGGTTTTAGATTTTCCACCGTTCCATTCCATCTCAAAAGTGAATTTTAAACAAGCCTGGATCAGCAAGACTCTTGAGCTTTTAATGCTGACTGAGGTGCTGTACTGAAAACCCAGCTGGTCTGCTGGAAACAAGCTGTTAAGAACACATCCAAAAAGAAATGTCAAGCCAGGATTACAATCCAACCACACAGCAGCATATTTTCTAGGGTCTAGATTTGATCCTTGCAGCCAGAACTGCAGTTTATAGACTTAAAACTAACAGGGCCTGGAGAATTATCCTGTGATTCCATCATAAACGTACTAATATAAAATATGCCTTTGACCTAAGCAGACCACCAAAACACAGTGGGCCAGGGCCATGGTGACATGACAAGTGGGGAGAATTTAAACATATCTGCCATGGCATTTGAAACAGAAGGCTTATAAAGTCATATCTCTGAATAGACATTAAGCATGGTCTACTAGCAGGATTTCTACGTTAAGTACCAAAGTGTATGTGTGTGTGTGTGCATGTGTGTGTTTTAAATTTTACACATCAAGCCACAAGTTATTCCTATTTATTTCACTGACAAAGTGAATTAATACTTGGTTCCCCCAGGGAATAGGTAAATTGTATGTGTGCTCATGAAGGTCTCTATGTGTGTATGTGGGTATGTGTGTGTACTAAAACCTGTTAGCAAAGAAATGCATCACTGAGGCAGGTTAAATGAAGTGGAACATTTCATTCCTGGAAAATAAACCTAAGTGAGCCTCATTACATCACTCTGATTTATCACCTTTCAAATTTCATGAGAATCAAACACTGGCACATAAGTTCCAAATGTGATAAAAAGGTTCCAATGTGATAAAAAGAAAACATTTTGACTCAACCAAATCACATATCTTAAATTTCTAGCAAAAAACTTACAAAAATGAGTGTCAAAATATCCAGTTGCTTTTAAAATGTTATTTATGGTACTCCCACTTACTGGGCATAATGTAAGGCACACTTCTTGGGTGTGGGACACAACTACAAGAGGGACTCTACCTAACAAATGCAAACATTGTAATCCAGCTGCTTGTACCCTCACATTAATATGAAATGAAAATAAAATATTATTTATGAATTTATTAGGTTAAAAAAAGCAACTAGCTTTTCTTTCTTTCTTTTTTTTTTTTAAATGAGACAGAGTCTTAAACTGTCACCCTGAATAGAGTGCCATGGTGTCATCATAGCTCACAGCAACCTCTAACTCTTGGGCTCAAGCCATCCTCTTGCCTCAGCTTTTTCTATTTTTAGTAGAGACAGGATCTCGCTCTTGCTCAGGCTGGTCTTGAACTCCTGAGCTCAAGGAATCCACCTGCCTCACCCTCCCAGAGTTCTAGGTTACAGGCGTGAACCACCACACCAGGCCAACCAGCCTTTCTATATGGTAACAAGATGACATTTAATCAAGAGTGAATCCTTATTGCCACGTAAAACCTATTACACTGAGAAATCTTCGAATCAGAAACTAGAATCAGGCAATCACAAATGCATTAACAAAAGGGAGACTTCAGGAAGCTGAGATAGCTTTGCATCTACTGCAGTCTTAGAAACAAAAGGAGAACTCAAATTGATTTATTGAATTATCAGACAGTTTTTAAAAATAGGGTTTATTGGATTATCAGACAGTTTTTAAAAATAGGGTACACTGGTATACACAGCACTGTGCTCTAAACTCCATAAATATGGGTGTCTCAATATGCCAGTTTTTTAAATACGCTCAGAAAACATAGCCCCTGAGAAAGCATCCACACAATGCTTTTTATTTCCTCTCGTAATGTTCATTTAGTAATATACATTTTGTCACATTAAGAAAAATAAGTCCCAGTTTCACTCTGCTCTGGACTCTACTCTCATCTGTGCTATATCTCAGAGAACCATAAGGAGCAGAGTTCTCAAGAATAACTGGTGGGTGTAGGACACAATTATGAGGGGGTAAATGCAAGCAGTGTAACCTGGTTCTTTGTACCCTGAATGAATCCCCAACAATAAAAAAATAAATAAGTAAAAGAATAACTGGAAAATCAACCACAGAGCCAGGAAGTACTGCAAGAAAAAATCACTTCCAGCCTCTTGACTATCTTGTATGCAAGTTATGAAGGAGGGACGTGAAAGAAGTGCTGTGTCACCCCCTAATCCTAAGCCTCCGGGAATAACATGCCATCTTTTGTATATCCTGATGGTCTGGACCTCTTCTAAGGTACAGTTGTTCCAGAAATCCTAAGCCATCACCTTTCCTAGATCCCCCACATTATGCAAACAATACATGCATATGATATGGCTGAGGTGAGTGATAAAAACTATGGTCACAGTACTCATTAAAAGAACCATATGGTAATGTTACCCAAGACCCTGGCCTCATTAATGTCATTTTCCAAATGAATTAATTGGCCCCAGACTTAACTCAATCAACCACAGAAGCAGAGATAAGCTAAAGTCTGCTTTAACAATCTTAAATGCCAGAACTCAAATCAAATATAAGAAAGTTCATATATAAATCAGATGAACATGGTCATGGACTACCTCCTCTGGGTAACTGACACTTGTCTGAAAAGATTCTGATGATACCAGAGTAGCCCAACTACCCTCTTCTGTCTAATATTGGGAAGGGTTAATTTTAAAAGGTACGAAATTGATTCAAATGCTTTCCTAAACAAAGTGTTTTTTTTCCTCTCCTTCTCCTCCTCTCATAGATTCCAGAATGATGCAGTACTTTACACAACACAAATTAAAGTTTAAATCTTGATCTTTTGTGATGAGATTGCCTTGGCAACCTCAAATTCTCTGTAATGAAAGCCCCACTAAAGGCAAAAGAAAGGCATAAATGTATTTGTACAAATCAGAATTACAAACCTTTACATGAGTCATCCTCAATTGGCTGTTTGAAAGCTGTTATGTCACTGAAAGTGCAAAGAAATAAAACCACTTTATCCTGTTCGTTTCGAATTGGAGCAATTTTCACAAAGAACCACACAGGTGTCCCTGTAAGGAATATCAAAAGGTTGGTCAGTAATTTGCATTCTCATTTGAGGGGCTATGGATGCAAAGACTTGGGAATGAAAAGGTACAGATATTAATTCATTTTAAATGGTCTCATTCCTTCAAGTGCCAGGTTATTAGACCATTTATTTTTCTTCATGCTGGAATAAAAACTTACACAGTGACTACTCAGTGGGAGTTTTCTTCTGTTCAAATCACTCTGCAAATACAGATCTCTTAACCCTTATAAAACATTTGGAAAATAGGTTAAAAATTCCACCTGATCTTATGGAAAAAACTTAGGCACAGATACCTAAAAACTTACCTTAGACCACATAGTGGAAAGTAAAAAGTAAGGGGCAAGAGGGGCACTACCAGCCATGGCCACCAGACTACACAAACTCAAATTTCCAACTCTGTCCATTGCTAAAGGGCCCCAGTGTCAAAATTCACTTCAGAAATTCACCAACTTGGCTCACATGCTCAACCAAGCATAGGCCAGAAACTATTTCTAAGTCCCTCTCCCCAGTATAAAAATCCAGAAGATCTAATAGAATAACAAATGATAAGATACTGAAGAAGAAAAGGATCACTACAATGATTCCCTGGCAAAGTCTCCTAACAGAGGGAGGATTACAAGCAGCTCTGGGCTATAGTCACATTAGTGCCTTAGGAAATGAATATATTTCAATGCAATCCCTGTTCCTGAGCTAAAGTGGAGGGATAAGTTCTTCCTCAGCGCTGCCCTTATCCACAAAAGGAGGTGAGTAGACCTAATCTGACTGGCTTCTCAGATAGGGTATCAACTCAGGTACTATACCCAAATACCTACATAGTCATTCTCCAGCTTCCAAAAATAATTAGAGAAAGTAAACAAATATTTTATATCCATATAGAACATCACAGCAAGAAGAAACAATTTATTCTGTGCTACAAAATTAAATGAGACTCAAGGCAACAGTATATTCTTCTCTACCCAGTTCTTGTATCCCTGTTCCTAAAATAGCATCTGGCATATAAGAACTTAATAACTCTTTGTTGAATTTTGCAGAACTAGGATAACATTTTACACACTACTTTACAACCATTTTCAAATTAAAATACTGTAACTACTTCCCCATGTTGTTAAGTATTAGAGAGCTTCCTAATGCTAGATACTGTGCTCAGTATTTTGCATATATTATTTCATGTTATGAGATAGAGAGCTCACTGAATCTTTGAGATGAAAATAGATCCCCAAGAGGTCACTTGGGTCTTTCTGCCCGTAATCATACCAAAGTATAAATTATACAACAGGCACAGTCAGACATCCCTGATTAACATTAGACTTAATTAGCCAGTCTAACGTAGCAAAAACTAGCTTACAGATTTGTCTACACCACTTAACTCACATGTAAGTGGGAATAACCCTAAAATGCACAAACAGGTAGCAAATAGATGAAATGGAAATGTATTTTCCTTAAATCTTGATTATCTGTGTATTCATCCACAGGTAATTTCAATCTTTCCATACTCTTTGCATAATTTTCAGCTGTCAATGTCTGAGTGCTCTGAGACAACCAAGGATTATATGTGGGTCACTACGTAAGTCTTAAGACAGATCACCCTATGTTACGGGCACAGTTGACAGCATCCTTCCTGATTCTCCTGTGCCAGTTTCAGGAAACTTGCTCAGCTTATTGGTGTTGCTAGGAGGGCTTCATTTGTTTCCATCTGCACAGATTTTATGTTTCTTGATTTTTGTGTATCTCAAACTTTCATAATGACCCATAAGGCCAACTTAACAGAAACATGTTTTGAAAGAAAAATCCACCACACAAAAATCACACATAACATTCCAAAAATCGCAAAGAATACAATTTGAATTAGCCACTGTTTGGGGTTACTGTTTTTCCCAGTTCCTTTCTCAGAATTTGTAGTATTTTAAACCATTTTCAACTAAACAACAGTAAAATCAATAGAAAACATCAACAGCAATCAAGCCCACACCCCTACAGATTTCACTATATCCTAGTTAAGAAAAAAGGCAAACAAATTATTTTTTTAAAAAAACAAACAACAAAAAACACTTTTCCTTTGCTCTAAAGAAAGGCTTAAGCATTTTCTCAGATGGTAAACTGGAAAATATCCCTAATTTATCAAACTAACAATAAATCAGATGAGAGGAACTCCGCTCATAATGTCTAATAACAAAGCCTCATGTTGCTAGACTCCCCAGAACCACCCCCTCCCCGCTGCAGCCTTGCGGCCATCACTGCACTGCACGAGCTGGACCTGATGCCTAGAAACTTGCTCCGATTGGGGCTGTGCCATCTAATCTCTATATTCCATTTATGACTACTGGGGTTGATGGTGCCAACCCACGTCTTGTATTAGTCCTATTGGGAGGTCTTTTTCATTTTCCCACAGTTCAACCTCATCATGAATGAACTCTCCCCATTTCAACAGCTGTGTGCTTCTCTCCAGCAAACTGTGCCCATCACCTCCTCCCAGAAACACTACTCTTGACAATTCCTTTTCAGTATCGAAATACACTGTATCTATCTTGAACCAAAAATTCATAATAGTCAGAATGTATTGGATTAGAATTCATCTTAAGGTGATTATAGGGCTGGAGGGAAAGAACCTCCTTTTTTTCTGCTCTGGTTTCTCCTGTGGAGGGATATCTTTCAAAGTAACACTCTGGGCTTTTTTCCTGGGTTGGTGATGTGGGAAACAAGGAATGGATATGTGTAGCTTTGCCCTTTCTCTGCTCCGCTCCTCCATTCTATAAATCTTAGGGGGGAAGGCAGAGGACAGGGGAGAAGGCTGGTTGGAGAAGCCAGCAGCTATTCAGCCCTACCTGTGACTGGTAGGTAAATCTTTATCTATCTCTCTCAGTTGGTTCTGATCATGGACAGAGAAGGAAAGTGCTATGTATTGGCCCCCCTCAAGCCTTAACAACTGAGGACTGTTTCTTTAAATAGATTATTATAATGCACTCCAAGGGCAGGAAGCCCATCTACTATCTCTGTCCTACCACTCCGCGCCTCTCTTCCAATGGCATTCAATGCAGTGTTATCCACAGGGTCATGTGAGGCCATTGTATTGCTCCACTGCAGAAGGCACCATGGAGCTGCTTTAGGGATGCTTCCTGAGTTTTAAAAATATAAACCCTATTTCCAAAGCCTTCACAGTCACTCAGACCTGCCTCCCTCTACCCACATTATCACTACGCAAACAATCTAGGAAAGCAAGTGGAATGGGCTTAAATTTGCATTTTTGGAAATTTTTCCAGAGGAAAGTATTCTTATTTAATGGTTACTCATTCTCAACATATGAAACTGTTGCTTCAAGTGAATGTGAAACATCTAGAACCTGCAGCCTCACCCCACCCAGTTTCCCTCCTACCCCTCTGAAAGCTCCAAAGATATTCTGGAACCCTTTTGCTCCATTCAAACACTGGCCTTCCTGTAGGGAGCCACTGTGGCTGGTGGCTGTGGAGGTCTCTCCCAGCGCCCAGATTCTGCAGCAGGATCCATTCCGTTAAGATACTACAGAGGCACTAAAGGCACAAATATGCACATACACGCACAAAATAAGAAAGAGCAGGGAACATTCTGCCTCTTTCTCCAAGTTCCTACTGTGGAAAAACTGAGAAAAGCAGGCATTTGATGTCCTGTTTTTACAAAAAGGACAAAGGATCAATGACAAATTCTCTATTAATGAAAGATCAATGTGAAAACCCAAGAACACCACAGTCTCTGACAACCCTACTGAGAGCAGAGGCTGCTGCTGGGAGAGAGGCTCGTTCCTGGCAGAGGATGCCCAATGAGAAGACATTCCAAGTCAGACACCTCTTCCTAGTCACTGCTGTTATCCTTTACATAGCTTCCTTAGGTTATGCAGTACCACATAATAAACCTTACAAACTAACGTGGCTTTGGAGTTCCTCACCCCCAGCAACCAGATAACAAAACAGCAATGCTCAGGTATATGATCAAATTTTTGTCCTCCATCTATCTTCCTCCTACCCCAGGCTTCCTCCCAGGTACTTTGTAACACAGGCATTTCGACATCCAGACCATGGTTCAACAGCACAGAATAGACTAAGCCACTGTGACTGGCTCTTGGGAAGGAACCTGTTCTGGATCATTCTGATAGGTCCAGAAATTATAGGAACAGCAGCCTGCCCTAGAAAAAAGGTCTGGGGGTCAACTTTATTGAGATAAATGACAAGTGCAGACAGGATTAGACAGCGCCACAGGGAAGCAGTGGCCACTGGGAATTAGAACAACTGATTTAGAGTCGCAGCCCCTGAGTTTGAGCTCTTTCTCTTAATTTAGTGTGTGCCTCGGCTGCATTCATTTAACTTCTCTCAACATCAGATTCTTCATTTGTAAAATGGGGACAACAGACCTACTTAACGTTAAGTAAAAATATCCACGTCTGACACAGAAGTGTTTAAAACTATTACTCTCCTTTGTTCCTTCTGTTTAAATTCCTCACCTGTAAGACTGAAAGGCCCAATCTCACTTCACAGGGATGTCTAAATGACTTACAAAGAGAATACATCTCCAAGGTGTTTAATAAAAGTGTGAAGTTGCCTCTACCTGTTCTGAGGGAAGAAGGCCAGCCTCAACCATAACAAGGGGAAAGCTAGAAAAATCAATGCCTAAGCCTCAGCATAATTAAAATAACACCGAAGAGCATAAAACAAAACCTAAATAAATGGAGAGAGTTATATTGCTTGTAGATTGGGGAGATTTGATTTTGTAAGATGTCAAACCTCTCCATTTAATACATAAATCTAATGCAGTTTCAATCAGATTCTCATCTGTTCTTGTGTTTGTTTTTCTGGGAGCTTGATGAATTGAAATTCAATTCAAATAGAAAAATAAAGGTGTAAGTAAGCATGGCCAAGAAGTATTTGCAATTATTAGAAAGAAAAATAATAACAGAGACTACCTGCTTCAGTAATTAAGCACCACTGGCACTGGCCCCAAAAAAACAACAATGAAAAATAATACCATTCTTTGAACATGGATGATGGGGCGAGGCCCTGACACAGTGTGGTTTACTTCTCATAACTCTGTCGGGTAGAATAGCTGCTATGCTATCATGCCCAAATTTAATATGAGGAGCTAAGTGAGCGAGTATCTGAACCAAACTCACACAACTAAAAAGTTATGAAAGGATTCCAGGAAAAGGAGAGGGTAGAAACAAACTCATGTATGTGTGAGAACTCAGCAGAGAAAAGGGCATTTCAAATCATAAAGAAAGAGCCGGATTGTTTAATAAATATTACCTGGATAACTAAATAAACAATGTGGAAAACAAGTTAGGTTGTTACTTCACATAACAAATTCCGTATGGTTTAATGATCTAATTATTTTAACACAACTATAAAGATAACAGAAGGAAAAACGGGAAAGTATTTTTATTACTTATGTAAGAAGAAGAGTTTCCTGGCTCAGTGCCTATGGCTCAAGTGGCTAAGGTGCCTGAGCTGGTGGGTTCAACTCCAGCCCAGGCCTGCCAAACAACAATGATGGCTGCAACCAAAAAATAGCTGGGCATTGTGGTGGGGGCCTGTGGTCCCAGCTACTTGGGAGGCGGAGGCAGGAGAATCACTTGAGCCCAGGAGTTGGAGGTTGCTGTGAGCTGTGATGCCATAGCATCTACCCAGGGTGACAGCTTGAGGCTCTGTCTCAAAAAAAAAAAAAAAGAAAGAAGAGTTTCCTAAGCATTATATAGGATGTCCATAAAGTTTGTGTGCAATTTACAATGTAAAACTATTTTAACTTGCACACAAACTTTATGGACACCCTGTATAAAATTCACAACCATAAACTCACTGACACAAAACTTTTTCATTTCCATATGGTTAAACAAAAAAAAAAAAGAAGAAGAAGAAAAAGAAGAAAAAGAAGTCTCTATTAAAATAAAAAAAGTTAAAAGAAAACAATTTTAAATAGGAAAACCATTTTTAAATATGTCTAATTTAGGATCAATAACCATTATACATAAGCAGCTCCTACCACTGAATAAATAAAAGACAATCTATTTGGAAAATAGGCAAAATGTATATGATTGTTTTATTAGATTTGTTTCCATAACTAGATTGTAACCTCCTCAAAGGCTGAGTCAATTTCTTAGAGCTATATCTCTGTGGCCCTTGAGTTCTGTCACAGTGCTGAGACCACAGTAGGTGGCCAGCTAGTAAGTGGCCAGCATTTTCTCCTTGCTGGCACAGGAAACCCATTATAAGATCCCTTTCCCTGAGCTTCTCTGACTGAGAAGCCAATCCAGAGCTCTCAGACTCAGCACCACCAGCCACACCGCAAATTGTGGAATCACACACTAGGGAGCTTTGTCCAGAGGCTGTACTGCTTTTACTCACGTGTGATACTTCATGATTTTCTTGTTTGAAAAATGGAAAAAGTGGCCAGTCTTGGTGGCTCATGCCTGTAATCCTATCACTTTGGGAACCCAAGGTGGAAGGCTTGCTTAAGCCCAGGATTTCAAGACCAACCTGAGCAAGAAAGAAACCACATCTCTACTAAAAATAGAAGAAACTGGCCAGGCACTGTGGTGGGTACCTGTAGTCCCAGCTACCAGGGAGACTAAGGCAAGAGGATCATAACCTGAGCCCAAGAGTTTGAGGTTGCTGTGACCTATGATGATGCCACGGCACTCTACCCAGGGCAACAGAGACTCTGTCTCAAAAAAAAAAAAAAGGAAAAACTAATTGGCTGGCATAAGAGCAATCACATAAATATTTGCCAAATGAGTTAATGATGACTGTCATATAAGAAAATCATACAGCATACTGAATATGAGCTAAGTGATAATATGAAATATACAATTGTATAGAACTAAAGAAATGCCAGTTTTTCAAACTGGCCAATAGATAGAAATCTTTCAAGCCATCCATCCTTTGAGATATGTACTTGTAATAGTATTCCACACATTCATTCCAAACTGCACTATTATGCCTAATTACTAATTAATTAGTTAGTAATTAGGAAATAATTACTAATTATCCCACCCCCCCAAATGATAGGACAAACATTAATGTTTATTCACAGAGAATCCTTTTTACAAAGTTGCACTTGCAAATAGTAAAGAAGGAAAGCAAGGGAAAAAGAACCAAAACAATGGTTCTAAAGGCTTATAAAAATCAGTAAGAAAATCCCTGGAATTAAGTAGACTATATGGGCAAAGAATCTCAACAATTAACATTTAAAGGATAATTTTAAATGGACAATAAATAAGAAAAAATACTTCAATCTCACTAGCAGTAAAACAAGACTCATTAAGCAAAAAATTCATTGTGGGAAATTTGATAATTTAACTTAACACCCTTCAATATTGGTGAAGTACTATGAGTCAGACACATTCTGCACGAGAACTTGGAAGTGAGTTCAGTTCTTTTGGACAGCTACTTGGCAAAACGTCTCAGTAACCTGAGTTCACATTCTTTGACACAGCCATTCTCAACTTCTAGGAAATATTTCATAATGTCAACAAAATATCTTCGCACAATGATTTTCACCTCAACATTGTTTTCAATAAAGTTTAAAGCCTCATATAAATCCAACAGAGTATTAATACGATTATTTTTAAATTATATTTATGAAGAATTTTAATAATGGGGATATTTTGTGATAAAGGATTAAATAAACACTATTTTTAAATTGTATGTGTTAAATATCCATTATGTAAAATGTGCACAGACAAAAACTAAAAGGAAACACATCTAAAAGTTAATAGTATAATAGTATTTTTCTGAGTTCTTTGGGTGTTTTTATTCTTTATATTTCTCTTTATGCATTCTCCATAATAAAAATTCATTAAAAGGCTTGGTGCCTGTAGCTCAGTGATTAGGGTGCCAGCCACAGACATGGGGCTGTTGGGTTCCGACCCAGCCTGGGCCTGCTATTAAAAAAACGCCGGGGGCGGACCCTGTGGCTTCAAGGAGTAGGGCACGGCCCCATATGCTGGAGGTGGTGGGTTCAAACCCAGCCCCGGTCAAAAACTGCAAAAAAAAAAGACGACAACAAAAAATAGCCGGGCATTGTGGCAGGCGCCTGAAGTCCCAGCTACAGGGGAGGCTGAGGCAAGAGAATCGCTTAAGCCGGAGAGTTGGAGGTTGCTTGAGCTATGATGTCATAGCACTCTACCGAGGATGACACACTGAGACTCTGTCTCAAAAAAAAAAAAAGCATTAAAAATCAGAGAAAAAAATATTCTTTTAAACTGTGACGTTTCACTTTTTAAAATCTCAGCAGGAGTGGTTTTTCCTTCAAAGGGACTCTGCACTGTTCAAAACGCTGACCCGCGGAGTTCGGAAGCAGCAAACTCTGCCCCGCAGGGGAGGAAGATCCGCGGCCTCCCGCTCCCGCGCGGCCCTCCGGCGGCTCCCTCGCCCCGACGCCCTCCCTGGGGGCCGCATAATGGGCTTTCGCTCACCGCTCCCTGGTAACTACCAGGTTCCTTCCAAAGCTGCTCAACAAGCATTCGCCAAGCTCTTCCTCTCCGTCCAAGCTAGACTGGGGGCGAGGGGTTACCTCAGGCTGGGGTCCTGACCGGAAATGCGCCGACTCCTCCTTCCCGGACTCTGCTGGGGCCCAGGTCCCCTGTGGAAATGCGGGATTCCCCCTCCCTGGGCTCTGCCTGGAGCCCCGCAAACAGTATGGAGTTGATGGCTGGGTGTGGCTGACAAAGGCCCCTGCCCTCAGTCTCCCCCCATTGCACTCCTGGACATCTCTCGGTTTCAAACAGCTCTTCCCCTGACCAGGCCACAACCATCTTGTCCTCCAAATGACTCCTCTACCTCAAGTCTCGCTAAAGTGAACCCATTTTTCTCCCTCTCACCCTTTTTCTTCAGGGAGATCTCCCCATGTTGCCCCAGGCTGGATTTGAACTCCTGGACGTAAGGGATCCTCTCACCTCAGCCTTCTAAACTTCTGGGATTAAAGGTACCCATCCCCAAACTTCACTTGAAGCCATCTTTTTTTTTTTTTTAGATAAGAGTCTCACTTGGTGCCCTGGATCTAGTGCAGCCATCATTACAGAGAACAACCTCAAACTCCTGGGCTTAGCAAATCCTCTTGCCTCAGTCTCCCCAGTAGCTGGGACTACAAGTGCCACCAGGATGCCCTGCTAGTTTTTCTATTTTTAGTAGAGACGAGGTCTCACTTTTGCTCAGGCTGGTCTTGAACTCCTGAGCTCAAGCAATCCACTTGCCTCTGCCTCCCAGAGTGCTAGGATTATAGGCTCGAGCCATCACCCCCAGCCTGGGCCATCTTTCTAAAATAAAATTATGATATCCTGCTTAAAACCCCTTAGTGTCCCTTACCCCCTCTGTCTCCCCCATCACTGTTGCTCTTAAGGCAAATTCTAAACTTTAACTTGGCTGCATGACTGGCCTAGCCTCTCTGGCCTCATTGGTTACCCCTCCTTTATGTATGTGTTTACTCCATGAGTTTTGGTGGAGTATTTTCTACTTATCAGGCACTGGGCTAGGTACAAAGGATACAGCCACGGAAAGAGACATAACCTGGTCGCGTGGAAGTCAGTCTTCACTAGCTGCTTCCAGTGCTTGCTACTCAAAGTCTACTCCATGGACCAAGAACATCAGTATCACCTGGGAGCACAGCCTCAGACCCTTTGCCAGACTCACAGCCTACAAATATGCATTTCCATTCCAGATGACTTCCTATGCTCATCAGAGTTTGAACTTGGTATCTCTTTTTTTTTTGAGACCGAGTCTTACTATGTTGCCCTCCATAGAGTGCTGTGGCATCACAGCTCACAGCAACCTCAAACTCTTGAGCTGAAGTGATTCTCCTGCCTTAGCCTCCCAAGTAGCTAGACTATAGGTACCCGCCACAATGCCCGGCTATCTTTTTGTTGCAGTCGTTTATCTGGCCTGGGCTGGGTTCGAACCTGCCACCCTTGGTGTATGTGGCCGGCACCCTGCCACCTGAGCTATAGGTGCCGCCTGAACTTGGTATCTCTTGAAACCTCAGTGCTCTCTCTCCATTGCTGCCTTCTTCACATGCATTTCATCAGGCTGGGATACTCTTTCATCTAACTTTCTTTGTCTAACTCCCACTTGTCCTTAAGAAGACTTCTTTTCATCTTTGTGTTGTGGAGGGGTCCTGTAGTCTCAGCAACTCGGGAGGCTGAGGCAAAAGAATCACCTGAGTCCATGAGTTTGAGGTTGCTGTGAGCTATGATGCCCACAGCACTCTACCAAAGGTGATAAAATGAGACTCTTTTTCAAAAAAATAAAAAAAAAGACTTCTTTCCCTGACCTCCTAAGTTGGGGCCAAGTGACCCACCTATGATGTATCACCATCAAAGCATGTATGGTTCTATTCTGTGGTTGTTGCCTCCACCCTGCAGATGCTGTAAGGGCAGACACCGTGTCTGTGTTTTCATAACTGCACTCCTAGCAGCAATCCTAGTGCCTGATGCAGTGTAGTGGGCCAATAAAAGCTATTGAAAAAAACATAGAATTTGGCATAACTAGATAATTCCCAGACTCAACAAATAATATAAGTTTCTAAATGCTTCAGGAGAGGGTGAGATTTGGAGGGATTTAGGGATAGTGAGCAGGTCTTAGGAAGAAATCGACATTATCTGTGTAATTTCCCCAGTTTTATGCTTCATATTTTATGTACAGTGTTAGTCTTATGTAGAGCCCCTGCTGGTCCACCAGACATCTTTGCATAAATTAGATAGAGAAACTCCTTTCTTAACACACAGCGTTTCCAGACCAGGGTGCAAGGGGGACTCAGCAAGCAAACCACCAGCTGGTTTCCACCTATGCAGGGTATTACCTGCATGACCATATGTTTTAGCCCTGCTTTGTACCCACAATTAGACTGAACAATGGCCATGGAGTAAACACTGTACAACAGGTCCTGGCACTACATGACACTGGGTGAGGAATTTAACTTTCAGCCATACCTACTTCACAGGTATAATCAACATTTTAAAATAGAGTCTGATCTCGGCACAGTGTAGGGGTAAACAGCACACCCCCTGGGGCTCAACTACAACTTGGACTTTGCCTACAAATGCAAACAATGCAAGCCCATTGTTTGTACTCTCATGTTAATCTGAAATTTAAAAAAAAAATAGTCACAGCTTATACATGTTTTATTTTCTAAAGTTTAAGGCTAACATAATAATTGAGTATGATGACAGTTACTCTGTCTTAATATCACCCATAAAATAGAGCCCCGTACCCAGGTTGACATGCTACTTCAGACACTATCATTGATCCCTCAGAAAGTCCACCACAACCTCCAGAGACGGAAGAGATTCTGAATCTTTGGCAGCCTACCAGCTGAATTAGTTGGCTTCCATAGAGAATTCATGCCTACATAAAGTACAGAACTTCAAATACCAAAATCACTTTCAGTCTGTAAGATACTCATAATGCAGAGCCTTCATCCCCCAAGGTCACTGAGAAACGGCAGATTCCCCTCTCCAATATCATAGTCACTCAGGGACACGTGCTCACTGACAAGAATGGCAAGTGCAATCACTAACACAATTTAAATTACGTAGCCCTCTCCCTCCCTTTTGTGCCAAACATCTATAGTTGAATTTGGGCAACTTAAATGCATATCTAATGAAGCACAAAAACTCTAAAGCAAAATATAAATGCAGGGCATGCTTCATGTGATACACCTAGTATATCACCAATTAGTGTTCTGTGTCATGGGGAAAGCCACGCTGTTCGCTACACAAAGCTGCTAGTATGGGAAACCTTTAACTTACTCCATTAGCTCAGAGCACATGTGCAGACCATGTCTTCCCATGAGAAGGCCACTGCTGACATGCTTCTGGTAAGAGATATTGCTCTGAGTTGTGCTCCCCCACAGTGGAAGGACTGTCATGAAGCCCTTCATAGTCTTTCACCTCATTCCTCTGAAGGCTAATGGCAGGGTGGGAACTAGACCTGCTGGCAGAGGGAGCAAGCTGGAGCAAAGCCACAACTCCAACGTGCAGGCTATGGGAATGACCCCTTGGGGCCCGTTGATGGCCAGTGCTAATCTCTCAAATCAGCATCTGCACAGGCCACCAAGCAAACAGTGATTTTAGTAACTTGCTCCAACACCCCAGAATGAAAAAACTGTCCCAGCTCCTTCTAGATAAAAGCAACATGTGTACTTTGTCATCCAGAGCAAAATATCACTCAGACCTGAAAGCCATGAAAATAAACACTTATCCTCCTGTGCCATCTGAGCCACTCTGGAAATGTTCTATTGAACCAATTACCTGCCCGTTAATTCTACATATAAAAAATAGAATTCTTTACAAACAAAATAATGCTTTTAAAAGAGAAACAAAGCACAATTAACACCTCTGCAGCAGGGCCATAAGCTCCACTTTCCATACTTCTGCTAATCCCCATTCGATAGGAAACCTCCTAAGGAAAAAGCAAGTTTTATATTATCCTTGTGTATAGCTGTTGACCTACAAACCTCATTAACATGCTTCGTGGAAGCAATTGTAGCCAAAACAAATACAAATTAATGATGCGCTATCGTTAATACTATCTCCTGGGGTGACCGGGAAAATAAAATTGTATTCAGAAACTCTTAATTGGTGCCTACTGATATTACTTGCTGTGCTAGGTGCTATGGGAGATAGAGACAAAGGTGAACTCTGTCCTCCCTTTTCCCTCCTGCTTTGAAAAGATTTGAAGTCTATAAATGCCCTAAGCCAGCAATTCACCAGTAAGCAAGCCAATGGGAAAAGCACTACCTCAGCAGCAAAACAGATAAAGTCTTAGCATTCATTATAAGAAGCTCATCAAATATTCCTGGGAAGAATAGTAGAACCAATCAATAATGTTTATCTCGACATACACAATGGCTTCAAGTAACAACATTTAGCTAGTGGGAGAGAAAAAAAGGAAAGAAAACAAAAGAAAGGAAGCGCTTTTACTATTTCAAACACATAAAAATATGGTTCAGAAGGGCTCAATACTCACTGTTCTTCTTGTACATCAGAATTTCAAAGGAATTCATCTCGTAGTTCTCAAATGTTTGCCGCACCTTTTCAATTGTATCTTTATCAGTCAGTTCCCCATACATAAAACTGCAAATCAACCGGAGAGCTTATGTTAAAGTAGCAAGTATTTCTTTTTCTACAAGAATATGTTAAATATCTGTTCTATACCCACCACTGTGCTATGCACTGTGGAACACACACACAGTGAAAAACTCATTGAATCAAAAAAGATTCACTGATTTGACTGTGAATAAGACTCCATCATTGCCACCCCAAAACGGAAAGTCTAATGAGAGATACACCTCAGAAATAGTAGATCAGAAAACAGTATGATCGGCTATCTCCCATAGCACCTAGCACAGCAAGTAATATCAGTAGGCACCAATTAAGGCCCCAATTACATGCACCTAAGGTGGTGGGTTCAAATCCAGCCCGGGCCCGCCAAACAACAATGACGGCTGCAACCAAAAAAATAGCCGGGCATTGTGGCAGGCGCCTGTGGTCCCAGCTACTTGGGAAGCAGGAGACTGGCTTGAGCCCAGGAGTTGGAGGTTGCTATGAGCTGTGATGCCATGGCACTCTACCCAGGGGGATAGCTTGAGGTTGTCTCAAAAAAAAAAGAACAGTATGATCAATGCTACAAAGGTAGCTTTTCTAAGGAA